>RJWM01012139.1:0-57490 GCA_004363535.1 Dasyprocta punctata | reverse complement strand
ATTATGAACAAGTTTTATAAAAAGCTCTATCAGCACAGAGGATGTTAAGCAAAAGAGGTATTAAGCAAAAGATAAAATTTCCTCCAACCTGTTATTGCCCTAAGACCACTCCCCAGAGGTAATCTTGACAGCAATTAGTTGGCAATAGTTAATTGAGTACTTTGCCTGAAATTCCCCAAGCATGTGTGAGAGTAGGGTGTCTTTTCCTTGGAAAGGGAGGTGACGGCTGATAGGATCACCTGGCAGCCACAAGTCTAAGCTTTTGTTTCAGTCTTGGAATGAGTACCCATTTTCTTTTTCTTTTCTAATAGGATTAAGTAAAATGGGCCACCAAATGAATGCAGTTTTTTAGCCTTAATTCAGGAGTGGTAAAGCTTGAGGCAGCTTTTAGAAGTGCCGGGAGGGAAGTTCCACTCTCTGATCCTCCTTCTCCTGCTCCAAAAGGGAAGAGCAGCTTTGAACAGCGAAGCCCCTGCGGAGGTCTCTCTGACTCCGACTCCCTTTCAGCTCCGCTCTACCTGGAAGCCTGCGCTTTCCCAGCGGGAGCCCCTCCTCCTCCGTGGGGAGAGCGTTCTGCTGCCAGCTGGGCTTTAAGGAGTGCAGTCACCAGTTAAATAGGAACCCACAGTCTTCCTTTGGAAAACAAAAGAGGATAGCTTGAGGAGGAAAATACCAAGAACTAGGAAGTAAATGAGACAGGACAAAAGTTGCAGGTAAAATAATTCTAACAACTCTTTTTAAAAATGCTCAGACTGATAATGTCATGTTTCCATACATTATCGGTTTTCAGGGATCTACTATCACTCAGAGTAACTTTACTGCATAATACTGCTCCAAACGTGCAACTCTTTGTGTCCGCTTGTGCATGTTGACAGAAGATAACCCGCCTATCTCATCCAACCTCAGCTTTTCCAGTCCTCAGCGAACAGAGCAAACAAATGAGCAAAAGGGGAAGTCGAGCTCATACTTTTTGGCATGGACCCAATTTTCCAGTCCTCAAAATTCTCAGCCAGTTTCCCTCTTCTCATCCCTGCATTGTGTGACTTGAAAGACACAGTGGAAAGAGCTAGGGGAACACAAAGAATGAAAGAGCGCACATCATGGGGTAAGCAAAGAAGAAACCCTTTTAATAGATTTCACAAGAACACATCCTGGAGCCATCCTGATTCTTCAAAGATTTACCAGAAGCGTAGGCAAGACACCACATCCATGATGCTGAAAAAAATGAAAATATTGGACAATGTAGGACAGGAGATAAAGAGAGGAGGCATTTCAAGTGAATTAATAATTAAATGCATAGATGGTGTCTTGTTAACAAGACCCTACCAAGAATCATAAGTTCAGTTTCATTCTTTTGCCAGCTGGAGAAAATATGGTGTAGAACTTGCTAAAGTAGCTTGTATGGTCTTAATTTTAAAATAATTTTATGTATTCCGGGCCTTTCTGGTAGCCAAATACTATAGAAAGCAAGATGTTTCTAGTAACTTAAAAAAAAAAATCAAACATTTGCCTGTGGTTGTCTTGCTGACCTGCCTCAAATTCTAGCTCTGCTTTTCTAGGGACGCTGAACTCTATAGCCCGGGTGGACCGCAGCTGTTTCCTCAGGGACTGCTCTGTGTCTCCTTCCCTGATCACACAGTATCTATTCATAGCATAAAAAGCACTCGATTTGAACTATAAGAAGAATCTGCTTAAAGATGTTACAAGAAAAGAAGGTATTTTTTTGTTTGGTTTGTTTTTGTATTTGTTTTTTTCTTCATTCCTGGGTGGGCTCTGGTAAAATATGAGAACTTTTAATAAATAATCTGAACTTACTATTCAGTTTTTTCAGTGAAGATTATAAAGAGAGATTCTTATTTCTGATGTGTGTGACCAATATACAAGTTTTAGTAAACCTCAAGTCGTATCAAAATTTTAATAGCTTGGCTGCAAACCCATATATATTCATCGCACATTGGGGTTACTGGGCTTTTTGGTGTTTGGAACTCTGGGGGCAGTTAGGAAGATACAATAGTTTTTCTTTTTAAATTTTCTTTAATGAGTAGACTTGTCTTGAATAAAGACTCAGATATAAAGACAGCAATCCTGTCTGCAGAGTCCCTGGCAGAAGGGCTGTAGAAGATGGGCAGGAAACAGAAAGGACAGAAACACTGGGGGAAGAGCATCATATGGGAAGGGAAGGGCTTGGCTCAGGGGCCCTTGAGGAGAAGACTTACCCAACACATGCCCCATTTCATTCAAATATTCAGGCAGGAGGCTTTCATATCAAGAAAGGTAGTTGTGGCCTCTGGTCCAGGGAGATATGACCACATGAGCTCACTCTTTCTGATGAGATGTAGTGGGATGTGACCCAATGCCCACCCCCACCCCACCTGACAAGTATTTGGCTGGGGGTGGGGGAGTCTGTTCCTGATAAAAAGCTGGATATGTGTAAAGGAAAAAGTCACTTCCTACCAGGCTGTCACTGGTCCCACAACCCTGTCATTTCTGGCATTTGAATATTGTGAAGTTTGTGGCTGTGGCAGCTTTATTGTAAGCCTCCATACCACAGGTGGTAAAGCAGAGAGATACAAAGACCCATTTCTTGATCCTTTATATAGAGGGCCCCCCCAAAAATCCACCAAAAGACTTCTAGAGTTAATAATCAAATTCAGTAATGTAGCAGAATACAAAACCAACACATAAAAATCAATAGCGATCCTATACACTGATAATGACATCACTGAGAAAGAAATTAGGAAAAAAAATACCATTCACAATGGCACCAAGAAAAATTAAATGCTCAGCAATTAACTAAGGAAGTGGAAGACCTCTATAATGAAAACTATGGCACTATGAAAAAGGAAATTAAAAAGGATGCCAGAAAGTGGAAAGATACCCCCTGTTCCTGGATAGATGGAATGTATATGGTCAAAAAGGACATATTTCCAAAATTGATGTACAGACTTAATGCAATCCCAATCAAAATACCAATGGAGTTCCTCACAGAACTGGGGAAAACAATCCTAAAATTTATATGGAGCCAGAAGAGACCCAGAGTAGTAAGAGAAAACCTGGCTAACAAAAATCAAAGCAAGAGACACCAAAAATCCAAGACTCAAAGTTATATTGCAAAGCTACAGTGATAAAAGCAGCATGGCACTGACACAAAAACAGATATAAAGATCAATGGAACAGAATAGGGAATGCAGAAACAACCTCAAGTACATTCAACTGTTTGATCTTTGGCAAAGAGACCAAAAAAGTACACTGAAAGAAAGATAGCCTCTTTAATAAATCACATTGGTGAAACTGGCTTTTTATATGCAGAAGATTGAAACTAGACCCATGTCTCTCACCATGTACTAAACTAAAAACAAAATGGATCAAAGGATTAGATGTTAAAACAAACCTGCTGGAAGATAAAATAGGCAAAACTCTTGAAGTCATAGATGTAGGAAAGAACTTTCTGAACAGAATCCTGGTTGCACAGGAAATTGTACTAAGAATCAATAAATGGGATCTTATCAAATTGAAATGCTTCTGCACAGCAAAAGAAACAATCAGCAATGAAAAGGCAGCCTACAGAATGGGAAAAAAATTTGCCAGCTATTTCTCAGAGGACTAATGCCTAGATTATATAAAAAATTCTAAACAATTAGAGCTTAGAAAATAAAAGACCCAATCAAAAAATAGGCAAGTGAAATGAATAGGCAGTTCACAGAAGAAGTGCAAATGACCAATAAATACATGAAGCAATGCTCAACATCACTGGCCATTAGAGAAATGCAAATTAAAACCACACCGAGATTCCATCTTACCCCAGAAAGAATGGCTATCATCAAGAATCACACAATAACAGATGTTGGCAGTAATAAAAATAAAAAATACAGTAAAACAAAGGCCCGTGTCTTGATAATCCTAAGATGAACCCATGCCAGCAACCACCTATCTCTAGAATTCTTATATAAGAGTATCAAATCCTATTTGTTTTGTAACCTAACTAGTCTCTTCCTGTTGGGCATTTCATTTGTTTGTAATGTTTCATTATTTTATATGACACTGGGACCAAAAGAAGTCAACTTTTTTGCACACCTCCATAATTATTTCCTCAGATATGTCCTTGGAAATGAACTTGGTATGTTAAAATGACTAGAAGAAAGCCAAAACGCCTTTTACAATCCTTTGATACAGTGTAGGGAGGAGTGTATCACTCCTTTCTGAACATATTTAATATTTTGCCAGCTTAGTAGTTTTATTTATTTATTTATTTGCGGCACCAGGGATCAAACTCACCACCTCACACCTGCCAGGGCAGGCGCTTAAGCCACTGAGCCAAACTCCCAGCCCTAGTCTTTTTGAGGCAGGGTCGCACTATGTAGCTCAGGCCGGCCTTGCACTCATGTTGCAGCCCAAGTTGGCCTCGAACTCACAACGCTCCTCCTACCTCAGCCTCCCAAGTGCTGGGATTAAAGGTGTGCACCACCACGCCCAATTAGCTTAATAGTTTTAAAAAGATTCACCTTTCTATTTAACTTGCTTTTTATAAGTTGCTACTAAAGTGAAATACTTTTTAACTTGTTAATTGACATTTGTGTTTTGCTCGTGTCATGGCTATTCAAGCTCTTCTTTAGGACCCAACTTCTTAAAGAGACTATGGTCAGCCCTGTATATTCATGGATTCAACAATGACAGGTTGAAAAGACTACATGGTTTTTACAATGTGTCTGCCCTGACCATGCACAGACATTCTTTCTTGTTATTACTGCCTAAGCAATATAGTATAACAACTATTTACATAGCATCTGTTATTGTCTGAGTAATCTAGAGATGATTGCACAGGGGAAGACACCATGGGTTCTATGCAAATACTATGTCATTTTGTAGAAGGACTTGAGTGCCTGCTCCTGTAGCCAGTATTTTGGTATCCATGAGCGCCTGGAACCAATCCCTCTTGGACGCTAAGGGTCACCTCTATCCACTGTCGCCACCTCCTCATTATTCATTGGCCTCCCATCCTGTCCCACAAATCACCAATGGTCTCCACTTCACCAAACCCTGGGATAATTTTCCTGACCTCATTGCTCTTGGCCTATTGGTAGGACAGTTTCTGACACCATTTACCACTTCTTCCTAAAGCATTCTATTCTTGCCTTTCAAGACACCATGTAGCCAAGAGTGATGACACATACCTGAAATCCCAGCACTCAGTAGGCTAAGGCAGGAAGATCACCACGAGTCTGAAGCCAGCCTGGGCTGCACAGTGAGTTCCAGGTCAACCTGAACTGCAGAGTGAGACCCTGTCTCAAAAAACAAACAAACAAAAAGAACAAAAAATATACATCTTCCTGGGTTTCTTTTTGTTTTTGCCTGTTCCTTCACAGTGCCCTCCTTGACCTGTCCCTTTGGCCCAGGGAGGTGATGTCATCCTCATTCACACCTCGTGACTTTAATTACTACATGTACTCACTTCCGCATCTGTACTGCCAAAGCCCTGGGCTCCAGACTCAAGCAATCAATAGACAGGAATGCCTCTAGTTGGATGTGTCTCGAGAATCTCCATGTTAAAAATTCAATAACTGCTTTAAATTAATATCTGTTGAGCCCAGCGTGGTGGTGCACATCTTTAATCCCAGCACTCGGGAGGCTGAGGTAGGAGGAGCATTGTGAGTTCAAGGCCATCTTGGGCTACAATGCGAGCACAAGGCTGGCCTGAGCTACATAGTGTGACCCTGTTTCAGAAACCTAGGGCCAGGAGTTTGGCTCAGTGGCTTAAGTGCCTGTCTGGCAGGTGTGAGGTTGTGAGTTTGATCCACGGTGCCCCCCCCAAAAAAAATTAGGATCTATTAATTGTGCAAATCAGCGGTTTCACTGTGACAGTTCCATACATGCTGATATTGATGTATTTGATGATACAATAATATTGATATTGTATCATTGATGATAATGATGCATTTAATGATACAGTATTGATGATAGTGATGAGGTACACACTTCCTTCTACCTTTTCCCAATGCACTCCTTTCTTCCCTCTCCCCATTACCAGTTCCTGATAGTCATTTTACTTTGGGTCATCTTTTTTTTTTTAATTTCCATGTATAAGAAAAAACACAATATTTGTCTTTCACATGTGACTTATTTCTCTTAGCATAAAGATCTTCCAGTTCACCCATTTTCATGCAGATGACAAGATGACAGGACTTCATTTTTCTTTATCATTGGCAATATTCATATTTATTTTTAAAAATAATTTATATAATTTTCTATATAAATAAAATACAGGAAGTGGTCAATTACACAGTATTATATAAATTATATTTAACTTGTATAATTTTTCTAATTTCTAAATTATATATACATAACTTTTTATTCTACTCATCTGTTGATGGGTAGTATCTGAACTGATTCTGTATCTCGGTTATTGTGAATAACCTTGCATCAAGTATTGGTATGCAGGTGTCTCTTCTGTATGCTGACTTCATTTCCTTCGGATAGATACCCAGGAGTTCCATAGCTGCATCGTATGGCAGTTCTAGCTTTGGTTTCTTCCTTTTTTTTTTTTTTTCTGTCATGCTGGGGATTGAACCCAGGGCCTTATACATGCAAGGCAAGAGCTCTATCACTGAGCCCTATCCCCAGCCCCCTTGTTTTAGTTTCTTGAGGATCCCCTATAGTGCTTTCCATAGCATCCTCATGAATAGTATATAAGGGAGAAAGTTCCAGTTGAACAGGTTCTAATGCTTTGATGCCCCCTGACTTCACTGTGTAAGAAATTGTCATCACTATTTTCAGAGCTACTTAAGTCAAAAAGCTGGAGGTCATTTCTGATTTCGCTCTTGATTTCCCTTCTCACTGTTAAGCAAATGCCATTGTTTTTCTTTTCAAAATATATCTTTTCCCCCAACACACACACACACACACACACACACACACACACACTGCTCTCTATCTCTGCAGACCTCAGTAGAGGTCATTGTCACTTAGCCCAGCCCAGCCCACACAGGAACTCCCAACCTGGTCACCTTGTTTATACTCTCTCATCCCTCAATCTCTTGTCTATGTAGTAGACTATTTTTTTAACGTAAAATTTGATCAGGCTATTCTTCTGTTTAAAATCCTTCACTGGATCCCCCTAATCCATAAAATAAATTCTCAACTAGTTATCACAATCTAGGTAACTCTGCATGATTTGGCCCTTGCCCTCCTCTTCAGTCTCATGCTTAGTTCTCTTCCTGCCCCTTTACCATGTTCACCTCCTTTCTGCTCTTCACATCACTTAACAGCTTGGCACCCCTTCTCTCCCTTAGGTTCGCAAGCTCCTTTTCATTCTAAGGGACTTGGTTGTACAGCACTCTTCAGCGAGCCCTTCCTGAGCCGCTGTCAAAGTATTCTGTTACTCTCCCCTGGCTGGTTTCTTCATCGCATTGATTAGAGCTTTTCATTGGATATGTGCTCAGTTTTTAGCAATTGTATCTCACCTATTTTAAGATCCAGGGAGTAGAGACCATGCCACTTAGTCATCATCTATTCCCAGTCCCTACACAATGCTACCCATACGACTGGCTCTTAAAAAGAATTTGCTGAACAATAGGTTAATGTATATGTCGCTCTTTAATTTTTATTGGTGTTTTTACAAATTCTTGTTGACTTGTAAAAGCTTCAAGCACTCTTTAAATATTATTTGAATGTTTTTTCTTTTGTCTTTTACTCTGGTTTTTCTGCGGTGTTTTTGGCCCATAGATGTTTTGGCTTTCATGTACTCAATTCTATCTTATCTTTCTTCTTCTTTATTTGTTTCGTGTCAGGGATCGAACTCACGACCTCACTCTTACCAGGCAAAGGCTTGAGCCACAGAGCTAAATCCTCAGCCCTACCTTATCTTTCTTCTAAGATTCAGAATATCAAGCTTCAGCTAGATTTACCCATCCTGAATTCATAGATATTAAAAACTCTCATTTTCTTTTATCCTATATATTAATATTTTTATTTACATTATAATTTTAAATTTATATTGAATTTGTTCTGCTATAGAATATGATATAAAACTTAACTTATCCTATCATCATTTATGCAATATTCCTTTCAGTATGGCTTATTTGAAATGCTACATGTAATACATATTGCATGCTTATAAACATTCAAGTGTGTTCTAGCAACCTTGAGAATGCTTCCCTTACCTGTCAGTTTATTCCTGAATCAGTAAGGCCTGTGTCCACTGGCTAAATCCAAAGTTTCAAAAAAAATTTTTTTATCTATTCTTGTTCACATGTTTTCCCTCCAGATAAACTTAAAAAAAAATCCCGGTACAATTTGAATTGAAATTGCATTTGATTTATAGTTTAATTTTGGGAAATTGAAATCTTAACGTTATTAAGTCTTCCCTCCCAGGAACACAGTCCACCTCTCAATTTAATACTTTTTAATTTACTATTCTCGATAAAAATTGTGTGATTTTTTCATAGATCCCAGGCCTTTTAGGTTAACATGGTTGGCACTACCGGGTGCTGATTCACCAAGTGCCCTTCACATTCCCACCTGCTGGCCAGGGGCAGCTTACTGTGCATCCCTGCACCCCTATGGGGGATCTTTTCTGGCTATAGAAGCACACTCAGCCTAATAGCAAGGCAAGATAAAAATCTCTATCTTAGTTATTTTCTCATAACTGGGACAAAATACTCAACATCTACAAGGTGAGATATATTTTAGCTCAATTTATAGATTTCAGTCTATAGCTGGCTCCAAGACACGGAGGCAAGCCAGAGAAGAAACAGTTCATGGCATTCAGGCAAGAGGCAGCAAGCCTTTCTTCTCTCACTTTTCATTCTGTGCAGGCTGAGAGCCTACTAGTTGGTGCCACTCACACCCAGGCTGAGTCTTCCCTCTTCAGTACGTCCATCACCCACTCATAGAACTATGCTAAACCAACTAGTGGACTAATCCGATATTACACACCCATGATGATATTACACACCCATGATCCAGTCACCCCCCAAAGCCCTGCCTATGAGCATACGAGGCTCTGAGGGGACCTCTGTGCTAGATATAAGCCTTAACAGTCCCTACTGACCACAATTAGTTGGGAGTGTGAGATGTTTAATTTTACAAGTCTTATGACTGGGACATGGGGTGCTCAGATTAAACAATATTCAAGAGTGTCTATGAGGGTATTGCCTGATGATATTAGCATTTGGATCAGTGGACTGAGTAAAACTCATTGCTTCCCCAATGGGGGTTGGCATCATCCAATCTGTTGAGGGCCTGAAAAAAAAGAAAAGGTCCAGGAAGGGGACAATTACTTTCTGTCTGACTTTTGAAGCTAGGACATCAACCTTCTGCCCTCGTTAGGGAATGACACCAGCAGCCCTCTGGCTCTGAGATCTGCACCACCAGCTTTTGTGGGACTCCGGCTTGCACACAATAGGCAATGAGATTCCTCAGCCTCCACGTCAGGAGCCAATTCTTCATAATAAATCATGAGATGTATGTATGTGCATGTGTCCTGTCTGTTCTGTTTCTGTGGACAACCGCATCTAATACAGTGAGTAAACACCCAGCTCCTCTGCCTTCAGTTAGAATGACTCTCATGGTCTTCTAACCATGTTTCTCAGAGGGCACCCACGGAGTGGCAGTCTGTTTGTCCCAGGAGAACAGCCTCGATAATGCATTCTCTGTTGATTCCTTTCCTCTTCCCCTCTCCCAAGCTCATTCTTAGACTGTGTTACCCCAGATCATTTTCGAGTAGATAACTGGAACACTCAGCCTCATCTCGGAATCAGTTGGTAGCGGAACTGGAACTAAGACACATTTTTGGTTGCTATTATAAATAGGATTTTTTAAAAATTATAACTTCTAAATAGATATGTAAGAAAGTTTTTAATTATTTTGTGTATGGCAGAGAATTGTTGGCACATAACAGCACATTCAAACACAAGTTTTTGACACATACACATTAAAATGATGTATGATGGGTCTGGGACAGGGCCTGCTGGGCAAGTGCAAGGTCCTGAGTTCAATTCTCAGTACCATAAAATAAAATAAAATACATAACTGACCATGCTTCAGGTTATTGCATATTTTATACATATATATATAGATAGATACGACCTCTAAAGTTGTGTATATAGCTCCCTATACATACTGTATTTCAGAGGTAATTTGAAGAATTTTCAAGAGTGATCTTGACTTTGCACAATTTTAACTTCACTTCTTGTTTTTAGAAACTAACATCGATATCTTTGGAAACTGGTACCAATGCTGCATTCATTTATTTGTTTTAATAATATTTCAATTGATTCTCTTAGTCTTTCCAGGTGGAGAATTATATTAATAGGAAATAATAAGAATTTTTTCTTCTTCTCTTCATTTATACATGCAGTTTTTTCTTTTGGTCTTACTGCATTTACTAGAAGTTTCAGAAAAATGTTAATTACTGCTGGTAAAAGGAATGTCCTTGACTAATTTCAGGCTGTAGAGAAATAGAATGTTTCTCTTTTAATTGGAAGAGAGGGAAACAGGAAGAGTTTGAAGAACACATAAAACTGATCCAAAAGCAATTTATTTAGAAAATAATAAATTACATGAAGGGTGGCATAAATTTCCATTTTTTTGTAGTATGAAATATTTTCTGATTTTGATTTGTTTTTTGTTTTGAGATACAGTCTCATGATGTAATTCAGGCTGGCCTTTAGCTACACAGCCCAAACTGACCTGGAACTACTGAAAATCCTCCTGTCTCAGCCCCCTAAAAGCTGAGATTACAGGTGTGTGCCACTCCACCCAATTTATTTTCTGGTATTTCAATAAACTGCCCACAGTAAACCTGATACTCTTGACTTAAATTTAATTTCTATAAGCTCATCAATAATTTAAAGCTATCTGAGATCTTCTCTGGCCGCTTTATTTCCATTATTCTTTTGGTCACCTGGGTCATATGAGGAAACATCATTTCCTCAGATTGGTCTGGGATGTTCCTAGTTTAGAGCATTTAATTTGTCAACTAGAAAAATTAAACCTGCAATATGTAACAGGAATCTGGAGTTCCACAGTCACACTGTGAATATTTGTGTGCCAAACTCACTCATCCCAGGTAATTATTTCTGTTCTTATTACTAGTTCTGACAGATCCAAATATATACATTTTCATATACATAAATTTCACAGACTATATCTATGTGTGTTCATCTTGGACTCATTAAGTTTTCTCCATACCCATCCAATGTGTGTCTTCTTATGTTCAAGGTGGCTACATACATTTTTTTCACATGCAAAAAATTATGTATATAATGGACACAATTTCAACATTTTTGCAATTGCAAAACACTGGAAATGACTTAAATATCTACCGATAAGTTACTACCTAAATAAACCAAGATACTTACAAGGGATTGTGTCTTAAAATAGTTTTAATTTCTTCAGGCCTGGTAGCAAGTGTTAGCTTCCCTGTCATCGTCCACTTTAGTATAGTTTAGCACCTACTTTCACTCACCTGGAGAAAATAAGAGTAAGACATACTGAACAGTTTTCAAAGTATAACCACAAGGACAAAAACATTAACATTTCCAAAGGATTAAAATTACACCTAGGATTTCTTCAGGAAGAAAGTTTGCCCTTTATGTACTAACAACAGATGGATGCAAACATAAAATCTTTGCCATCTGACGTGCATCTTGACAAAAACATCTTTTGCTCTCTTAGTATCTTGCTTAATAAGGACTGCTAGGATAGAAAATCAAACAAAATGCCAAGTTAGTAAAACAATACCCAAAATGAAATTTAGAGGAGGTTGTCTGATATTACTTCCACATTTTAAATTTTTCTTAAAGTTTTATACTATATAGTCATGTGAAATGTAAATTGTATTTTGTGTCTATGTGAAATGTGTCCATTGCCTCCAAAGCACAGCTGAGTTTTATCACGTGCAGTGTCAGATACTGGCAAGATATTCACCCAAGTTGTGTCCTCTTTTTCCTGGAAATCACCTACACTACATTTCCAGGCTTCCGAGTTTCTAGGTGTGGTCAGTTTGGGTCCATAGAATGATGTGTATAGGGATGATGTGTGTCACTTTTAAACCTGATCCCAAAAGGCGCCTATGCAATTCTCTCCCTTGCCTTGCTTCCCAGTTGCGTCAACAGAATCCAGTGAAATCTTGATTGAAGGAAACCTGGGTTCCTGAATCACTTTGTGAACAGCTGTCCGTCAAAACCCAGCTGGACTATATGTGACTTGAAAAAAATGTAAATCTTATTCTGTAAAGCTATTAAGATTTGGGGATTGTTTGTTATAGCAGTTGGTATTTTATTTAATGTACTCAGGTCCATACATCGCCGATCTAAGTTTTGGTTTCTCAGTAAGCAGTACTCGGCTTGTGCTTGGGTAAGTGCCTCACCCTGATCATATGGCTCTGGCCCAGCTCAGGTATTGCAGGGTCACTCCAGTGCTCACTCTTGGGCCTTGGGAGTTATTCTCAGAAAGGGGAGTCATTGTGTACAGTGCAGCCACTATAAGTATATCTCCTCTATGAAGAAACATAATAGGAAGAAGCTAAGACTGACAGAACCTCTTTGCTGACTATTAGGGTAGGACAAAGCGCAAAATTTCCATCACTCTTCCCTTTCCTCACGAGCTTCCTATCCCTATAGGACCTGTCCTTCTCTCTCAGAGACAATTCATCCTCCCCCTTGGAAAATACAGACAACATGAAAGTTAAAAGATCATTTCTGTTGGACATTGTGTTCATATAGTCATTGAGTATGTTCTCCTGGCTTGGGGAACATAGGGACAAAAAGGAGCCTGTCATCATCTTGCCAGAGAACAGAAACATGAGTGACAAAAAAGGATGCTCCTAAATGAACAGTGACATTCAGTCCTGAAACACTGAGGTTTAGGTAAGCAATTGCAGTGGGCATCTGACAGTTTTAAAAACTCTGGCCCAGCATTTCAGCTCTCTTCCTTTTGAGGAGAGTCCGGTCATTTGAGTTGTGAGGAGGCAAGACCATGACACTTTTCACAGAAACTAAAGAATGAAATACCCCTCTGCTCCTCCTCCTCAGTACCTCCTGCCCCAGCTGATAGCTCTGGTAAGGTCAGCCTACTGAATGCTGACACTAGAGAAACTGAATCTTCAACAAGTGAGGCAGATGTGAAGAGACGGTTCCAAGGGTTCATCCAGCGGTGGCATCACTGAGCAGAGGCGGAAGTCTGGCAGTATGGGGGGCCCTGCTGATTGAGCCTCCATCTGGAGCCTCCCCATTGATTCTAGGAGCCACCCAATCTCCTTTCCTGGTTAAGCCAGACGCAGTTTTTAAAGCTTGCCACTAAGAATCTTGACTGGCAACAGTATTTTTTTTCTATTTTCTGTTCATTTTGCCCCTTGACAGTCTGATAGATATAGTATTTGAGTTCTTGAAAGTGATCAGATACGTGTTATAGGATCCACATCTCAGATGTAGATCACTAAATTAGTTAAAGGCTGAGATTTTCTTTTTCATTTAGAACTGCAAAAGGTCATTAACAGAAAATGATCTGAATCATTGCAGGCACATTCTAGAAACACCGCCACACTAAAAAACAAACAAACAAAAAAAAAACCCACGAAAAACCCCTGGTGGCTCCTAAGTGTCTTTCCAAGGCGGCAATTTAGGCTTAGCTCCCCCAAAGATAATCAGGCCTAATCACCTGCCCCTGCAAACATGGGGAGTCTGAAGGCTTCTCCTCCAGTTATTATTGCCAGAGTGGGGTTTTTAGCAGGTAGACCATACAGGAATATCATTGTATGGAGTGGAGCCAAGAAACAGAGAAGAGTGGGGCTAGGAGGAACCGCAGTTAGGGTGTAAATGAAAGAAAGGAAAGGCCACCTTCTGACGGAAGAGCCTTCCAGCAGGATCCCTGTGGGCGGTCCACCGACAGAAGGGTTTTCACAGACCCTCAAGGTTGACCGAGGTCCATTCCCAGACATTTGAACTGCCTCAAATGATAATCCAGGCCTCCCTTGTGGAGTTAAGCAAATAACCAAAGAAGAACATTTTAAATCCCTCTGTGTGGTTGGGTTGGGAAGCAGGCCTCTCCTCCCCCTCAGCGGGTCTGGCTTGTCCAACACAGACAGCACCCAGCAGAGGTCCTGTATGCCCAACTCCAAAACCATGTTCATAACACCCTTGTCTGGTCCTCCAACCTGTCACCTTTTTAAGAGAGCAGGGATCTGTAGAGAAACACCCCTCCCAGGGGTGGCCTGCCAGAAGCACCTGTCCAGAGGGGGCAACATTTATAAGAGAAGGTGGTAAGAAAGTGGAACCAGAATCCCAGCTTTAGAAGCAGGTTTAACACTACCTACTGCATTCCCTGAGCTCCAGCACAGGCATTATATGGCATGTCCTTCCCATGTGAGCTTTCACAGAACCATCTCCTGCTAAGTCTGAGCAAGCCTGGCCTGATACACCCTAAATCTATTGACTGTTCTCTTACGGTCGTGCATTTAAAACTGTTCAAGTCTTTGTTTAAGGACTTGATGATATTAGGTGTCGGCGGCAAGAGTTCAACAGTACAGCAGGTGTACCAGGTACAGAGAGGAGGACCCTGAGGCTAGTGTCCCAGGGACATTCCACTCCCAGAGGGAAGTTTTATGAGACTTGCTCTCACAGGTCTCAGAAGATCCCTCGAAGCTGGACAGGTGGCTGTGGGTGAGTGGAGCAGAAGACTTCAAGGCCCTTGGCTACCACCCCAGAGCAATCTCCTTCAAAAAGGAGGGAAAATAACAGAGAAGAAGAGAAAAAGGAAAAATTAAAGTAGTAAAGGAAGAAACAAGTTTAAAATCAGTTTTTATTGTTTTCTTTAATAACAGAATAAATGCCCAATTCAAAAAAGGTTGAGACAATTAAGAAAGAAAGTTGACCCATAATCTGATAGCTTGAAGAAAATCATTGTTAAAATTGTTTTATATGCACACACATATTTCTTTCTATGAAAATTACAATGATAATTTTAAAATAATGGACATATGTATAAACACATACAAATATATAAACATACATAGTTCACAGTACTAGTTCATTATGCACTTTTTCTCTTAATTTATGGTGAAAACCATATGTCATAAATAAATTAATATCATCATCATCATCATTGTTATGGCTAGGTAGTGTTCCATTATAGATATAACACTTTTACACACTAAATTCCCCATTAGTGAAATTTTCCCAATGTTTCACTGTTGTAAACAATGTTTTTATTACTCTCATACCCTTTTGAAAACTTCTTTGATTCTTTCCCAGAAGTAATATGGTTGTAGTATGGTATATAGTTTATAAGAGAATCTTTACAAATGCTATTAAGTTGCCCTCCAGAAATGTAGGTGTGGTATCCGTTCCCCCACATCCTTTAATTCTTGAGGTAACTAGGTAGTTAACACAAGATCTTTGCTTGGTTTTGGATACAAGTGATGTTGAACCACCTCTCACATCACCAACCATTTGGGGATGGCTTTTCTTTCTATATATTTTAGTTGGAATGATTCTTTTTATTTTCTTGTTGATTTGAAAAAATTTTGTATTGAAAGTTCTTAGTTTTGCCATGCATTGCTATTGAATTGACACTTAAAATTGAAAATAAAAAATAATAAGGCAAGAAATACCTTAATTAATAAAGCTAAAAATGAAGAAAACATTACTTTGAAAGCAAAAGAACAGGAAATTCAGATGACACAAATAAAATCAGGATAGAAAGAGAAAACTTTAAGGTGGAAAAAAATAGAAATAACCAATAACAATAAAAGAGAAATTCTGGAACACTTTAGTTTATATGCTAGAAGCTGCCTATAAGATAACAGAAAACAAAAATTAGGAGTTATGGAGGACAATAGGAATTGTCCTGCATAGGCCAGGGACAGTATCTTGTATCCTTAATCAAGTTCATCATAGAGACCTGCAGAGTAGATCAAAATGAAAAATAATACCCAAATCTTTTGCAGTGCTCTATACACTTGTCCAGACCATTAGCAAATCCTCCTGAGGAGGCCAAATCCATTAAAGCTACACTTAAGAAGAGCAGATAAAAAGGAAGGTAAGAAAAGAATTACAAAGCACAGGATGAAGTCTTGATGGGAACTGGTTAATCTGTCATTCTAATCCTATTGTCTCTTCTTTTCATCCTCTAATTAGATCAAGAAGCTATTAGAATTGTAGACACTAATCAGTGACTCCTTTTGAAGAAACTATAGCCAGTGGGATGACTTATTCCACCTACTCCATTTCAGGAATGATGGAGTGAAGTAAACACAGAATTCCAAGGCATCTCTTTCCGGGGAAAGGTTTTACTTAACGTCCATCATTGGTTTAAAAAGGTGTGCGTAACCTTCATGCATGTTCATTTAGCGTGAGATCAGTTTTGCTGTTTTCCTCATTTTAAGTATGGGAACACTAAGGTTCAAAAAGAATAAATCACTTTCTTTATCACTGTGCTCCCAATAATGCATTATGGCGCTAAAATCAGAAACAACTCTAGACAAGTGCTCTCCAATAAAAATATAATACAAGCCACATATGTATTTTAAAATGTGAAAGAAGGGTGTAGCTCAGTGGTAGAGTGGTTACTTAGCATGCACAGGCACTTGGATTGACCCCCACAACTGCAAAAAAAGTCAAAACCTCCACTGAAATTAACTTTAATATATTTAACCATGTATATACAGACTATTACCATTTCAGTATGCAACCAATATAACATTTTCATTGCTCTTTTCTGTGTTAAAATTTCCAAATCCAATATGCTTTACACTAGCTGCATGCCTCAACTTGCAGGAGGCACATATCAAGCACTGAAGTACATTTCAAGTACTTCAAAGCCACACGTGTCTCTGAGCTACTGCACTGGAGAAACCAGCTCCATCACAGTGGCTCTCAAAGTGTAGTACCCAGACCAGCGGCAGGAGCATCATTACCTGGGGCCTTTTGAGTACACATCTTTGGGCCCAGCCCGAATCTCCTGATCAGTAGGGGGTAGGACTCAGCGATCTGTGTTTCAACAGCTCCTCAGGCAGTCATGACACAAGCTAAAGTTTGAGAATCATTGCTTTAGAAAACTGCCTCTCTATTCCAGTCCAACTAAACCTTGGACAGCCCAGGTAGGCTAACAGAAAGGAGAAGAATTCCTTTTCTTTGTGATGAACAATTCTTGTAGATGAAGGTCATATTCCTTTGTATCAAAATATACTCATCCAGGTATGGGCTCATTGCTTGGGACAATAGAATGAACTACCACACAGTTTAGTTTATCATTTTGTTTAAAAAGAAAAAAATAGTAATCACCTAGACTATTGTCTTGAGTTAGTTCTCTTTCCCCCATCCATAAAATGGAGATTGTTTAATAAATATTAGCAACTTTAAAAAAAATAGTAGTGTACAAAAAAGAAAAAGTCAGCAGAAGTGGTTGGTATTTTTAAATGGCAAAAAAAAAAAAAAATAGTGGGCAGGAAAGTAATATAGATTTTTGAGCTAAGAAGCCAAGACTGAATCACTTATATTTCTTAGAACATTAGATTTGCTGGGGGGGAAGGTTCTTGCCAAAATCATTAAGAAGAATGATTCTGAGCATGCCTTAAAGTTGAATTTTCAGTAAACAGGAATTACCTATGAAGAAAATCAGGAAGCCAAAGTGTTTCTTTTTATGAACTTACATCCTGCCATAGAAACGCTGGATAGGAAATAAAGACTGATGTACTCCCGACTGTATACTAAACTGGCAATTATTTCATCCAGGAAAATCTGAGCAAGAGCTCAGACTCAGTAAAGAGAGAGGAGGAAAGAACATGAAAAGAGAACATGAAAGGTTTGACCGTCATAAGAAACCGAAGACAACCAATGACTACAATTAAACATGATCTGGAGGAAAAATGTACAAAGAAATCCCTATGCTGTGATTTTGGGGTTCCTTAGGTACTGCCTGTCCCTCTCATGTTTTGCAATACTTTCTTTAGACTTCTGCTCCAAAACAAATATAATCTGTGTGTCCACGAAAGTAGACTAATCAAATGATATTCAATTCTTCTTCTGCTTGCTATTTGTTGTGGGTTTCCAGGGTTCTCTTCAGCTTTTCCAGGTTTCGGAGATTTCTACTTTGCTCCTCACTTCGTTTTAGTTTGACCAGAAGACACGCCGCGATCACCACCCCGAACACTTTATCTTCCAGTCCTCAAATGGAAAAGCGAAGAGTGCTCTCTCTTCGAGGAAAGTTCTCTTGGTTTTGGGGGGAAATGGCAGGTGCTCATCTCTTGTGGCTCCTGCAACTCTTCCTCAAAGCAGAATTGCAGCTATCATCCCCCTTCTACAGCTCTGCCCATTAACTTGCAACTCCACACCGTCCTCAAAACACGCGCACACCTCCTCCTCCTCCTCCTCCTCCACCTCGCAGCCTCTCGCACACCCGCTGCACGAGCGCCAGGATGCCGGCTGCCACAGAAATGCTCAGCCCACTCGGCGGCCCCACCCAGGGCCGTCCCGCCCCCACTCTAGACACCAATGGCTGCAACCCGCACCTCCAAGGGGCCCTTTCGATAGGCAGCGCGACCTGCCACTCTCAGGGCGCGCCCCGCCCCTCCCCGCTCCCCGCCGGGGCTGGAGGGGCCGGAGCATCAGCGAGAGTAGCTGCGAGCAGCCGCGGCGGCGGCGCGTCGTTGCAGTTGCGCCATCTGTCAGGAGCGGAGCCGGCGGGGAGGGGGCTGCGGGAGAGGAGGAGGGGTCGCGGAGCCGCAGGCCGCCGAGACTCACCCGCCGGCCGGCCGCGGGAGCAGAGACGAGGCTGCGCTCCGAGCCGGCGTCCTCCGCCGTGCGGCGCGCACCGAGGACTCCCGGGGCGCACACAAAGCCGCCGCCCGCGCCAGGGAGCGACCGGGCCGGGAACAGCGGCGCCGCCCCCTCGGCGCCCTCGGAAGGCCCGCGGCCCCCGGGCCCCGCGGAGCAGCCGGAGCCGCCTGGTCGCGCCGGAGGAGGGCGGGGAGAGGACCATGTGCCCGGGCTCCGAAGCCGGGCGCCGCGCAGGTAAGCGGGGGATGCGCCGCGAGGCCGCGGGATGCTGCGGAGGCCCGGGCCGCCCTGCCGTGGGCGCCGCGCTGCAGTCCCCGGGTCGCCGCCGCTCCGGGGAGCCCCGCGCTCGGGGTCTTCCCGCGGCCGGGTCCCAAGACAGCGCCGTGGGGTGCGGCCCGGGGCGGCGCTGGGATGGAGGGGCCCATTTCCTCTGGAATTGGCTGGCGCGAGAGGCTGGCCCAGACTCGGCCCCCGCCCTCCTTTCGGGGGCCCCCCGCGGGGACCCGGGCTGTGTGTGTGTGTGTGTGTGTGTGTGTGTGTGTGTTGTTTTAATGTCGGGCATGATGTAATCACTTAATAATTGATGCCCCGTGCTGCTTCCCTCCCCACCCAAACCCTGCCCCACTCCTCCACCTCTCGGCCTCCTCCCTTGGCGGCCGGCGCCTTCCCCAGAGCATCCTCCTGCCTATTTCTGGCACCTCCCTTGCACTTCCCCCATCCTCCCCTTCACTCTTCCTGTGCCACCACCCACCCACCCTTCCCCTTTCCCCTGTGCCGGAGCCTTCCTCCTCTTCCCCGGTCCCCCACCCCTGCTGCTCCTCGGGCTCCTTTCTCCTCCTCCCTCCCTGCTCGCTCGCTGGATTTCCTCTCCACTTCCCCAGATCGATGGCTGTTTTTGTTTGGTCTCCTCCCCTCTCTTATCTCTGCGGCCACAGGCGGAGGGGACTGGGCCAGAAAGAGGCCACTGAGCTTGGGCCCACTGGGATTTGCTGGGACTCACTGGGGAGAGGGATAATAAAATCACCCTTCTTGCCCCTCCTTCCTCCGATAAATCACAGAGACCCGCCGAGTGAGTGTGTGTGTGTGTGTGTGTGTGTGTGTGTGACACAAAGAGCCCTTTCAGTGCACAGAGAGGAGACACACAGAGTACCCAAGGATAGGCGCGATGCTTCTGGTTTCTCTACCCTGGGGCTTCCCTTTCTTTCCAGTGAAGCAGTTGATCTCTCAGAGTCTTTCCTGCCACATTCACCAAATTAAAAAGAAAAAAGAAAGAAAGGCCCCCTAGATGCCGGGTGGGGTGGCAGGTGCCGGCATTTTCTGTGTGCACAGACCAGTAGTGTCGACTGGCAGCTGCAGTGTTCTTAGATTTTTAAGGGGAACATGATGCCAGCCGTCTTTAGAGTTTTTTACTTTTAAGTAGCCTCCCCACGCTTCGTGTTTCCTCGTCTTTTGGGGGACAGTTACTGAAAGCTGGGGTAGGATACATTGGTATAAGACCAGAAGGGTTTTATTTCTGAATCAGAATTAGTGTTTGACAAGAGTGAGGCAGCCTGACTTGCTGTTTCTCTCAAGTCTAAAGCAATAGCTTTCTGAAGTCCTTTGAAACAGAATGGGTCTGCCCAAAGATGCCGTTTTGCCTTTTTATTGAATTCAGTACCTGGGAACATCAGTAAAACGGCATGGAGTTGTCATGTAGAAGACCACTGGAGTTTGTGCCCTGCCTGCCTCAAGGTAACCTTCAGATGCCCACATCCTTCCGCTCACCACTGGAGCAACGGCACCCTTTGTGCTGTCTTTCTCCCCAGTCCCTGCCCCATGGGAACTGTGCTTTCAAGAGGAAGGGACTCAGACTTTCAGAGGAAGTGGTTTAACTATCAGAGTCTTTGGAGCACTCAGGTACGAACAGGAGATGTAGAACTCTGAACTGTCAGAAATTTCTCTTAAATCTGGAAATGTTCATGTAAATCTGGGGCTTCATGTTCGATTTTGTAAGCTGGTGACACATGCCTGGTTGTCAAAAATTAGGTTGGCCCTATTGATTCCTAAAAGCATAACTCCTCCACTCTCATCAGTAGCCTCACTGTCTCAAGTATTCTTCAAGAAGTTTGTTAGAAAATAGTTGCTAGGGTTCATTGCATGTTTACTTCTGCACTTTATTTAAGGATGTTCATCTTGAAACTTTTCACATGAAAAAGGTAGGGTTAGTGAGAGTGCTGTAAAAACAAAGACTTGTTTGATACCAGACTGAGAAAAGAAAGTCAGTTCACAATAAACTCATATTCTGTTGACCAAGTTCAAGCAACTTAATGATGAGGTTGAATGCAAACTAATGCACCTTCTGCTTTCCTCTGACTTGTTGGAAGTTCTTAACTTTTGCGGCCCAGCACAAATGCCAACTCCTCAGTGGAAACTTCTCCATCTTCTCTCCTCAAAGCACAGCATCATGCCTGCAGTTTGGTTTTCAGACTTTAGCAGCAGGCATTATGTTTGTCATATTTCTGTTTCTACATTTTTACCGTTAGTTGGTCCATATATTGAGAAGAGGAATCTAACCTTATTTGTCTCATTTCCTACTAAGTTTTACTTTACAGGGACTCAGTGGTTTCATTTGAAGATACACACATGTGAGTTAGGTCAACACCTCTTTTAAAACAAAAAAAAAGGCCTACAAGCAAATAATGGCTCAAAAGAAATAGGTGTTTAAACCTGTTCATATAATAGTTTCTGGACTGTGGTGGTTTTCCAACATGTGGTGATTCTGGGTCCCACACTCCTATCTTGCAACTTCATAATTCCCTAGCTTTCCATTGTAGCCCATTTTAGTTGACAGATGGGGCAAAAGAGAGAGTAAGGGTGTAAGCATTTTTAAAATGCCTTGGCCTGGAAGTGACAGGTATCACTCCTACTCACGGTCCTTTGGTGAGGTCAAATCATATGACCACATTTAATTGCACAGAAGCCTGAGAAATGTAGGTTAACCATAGGCCCGGGAAGGGAGGGGAATGTGTCAAGAAGAAATGTGTTTATGGTGTACAGCTTTGCCAAGCAATGCATATCCCCTACACTCAAGAAGTGTGTAGGCTGATGGGAATTAAATGGAAACTTAGAGCGAACACTTACCATTGCTTTAGCTCTTTTGATTTTGTAAGTTCAAATATTTTCAACTTAAGCATGTTAAAAAAAAATACCTGCATTTTTTTTGTCATGTCTCAAGGGGCCACTTTTCACCCAGTAATCTGATAGTCATCAGATACTTCCTGTGTTGAGTTTGATGTGGTTCTTTCCCTCCAGAAGTGCCTTTGTGGGACTAGTGTTTTGTTTTGTTTTGTTTTAATCTGGTGATTCCATAGACTCCTAAAGTGGCTATAAGGGTCCTTAGGAATCACAGTACTATTTTCTCTTTAAGTACAGTAGGAGAGGCAAAACTTCTCATCCCAAGGCCACTCAGCTTCCTAATGGGAAGGCCGGAGGCTCAGCCAGCCCAACTAGCAGCTGTCTGATGCTGTCTTTGAGTCTTGTGTATTCTGTAAAGGTTAAGTGAGCTTCCAGCCCTCCCGGAGCAAGGAAAACTGTTAATGTTGTGTGTTGCCCCTCCAAATTGCCTCCAAATTGTTGGAGCAGTTTTGCCCATATCAGTCATCATAATTAATAATGCATTTTTGCCATGAATACTTCATTATATTCATCTGTTCAACAAATACCAGCCTACTTTGTTATTTTGTACAAGTATTGGAGAGATGGGCAGTGGGAAACAATAGTTCTGCTTTTCAGGAACTTACACTCTACCTAGAGGAGATTAAAATGATAAATAATGGCTAACAGTTATTGAACATTTGCATGTTCTGTGGTTTCTAATCTTAACAATAAGAGTATAAAAGACTTTCACTCATTTTTCAGATGGGAAATTGAGTCAAGTTTTAGTAACTTGTTAAGTAACTAACCCAAGATCATATAGTACTAAATAGTAGAGGCACAATCAGACCCAATTAGTTCATCTGCAAAGCCCTAGTTTTATTTATTATTTATTTATTTATTTATTATTTTGTTTTTTTGTGGCACTGGGGATTGAATTTACAGCCTCGCACCTGCCAGACAGGCGCTTAAGCTGCGGAGCCAAACTCCCGGCCCTCATTTTTTGAGACAAGATCGCACGATGTAGTTCAGGCCAGCCTTAAGGTCCTGTCGTAGCCCAAGCCAGCCTCAAACTTGCAATGCTCCGCCTACCTCAGCCTCCCAAGTGCTGGGATTAAAGGCGTGCACCACCACGCCCAGCTCCAAAGCCCTCGTTTTAAACCACAAGACAATATTTGGAATACTACATAAGGTTGTAATGATGATATTAATGTTAGGTGTTATAAGGAGAGGATGACTGCAACATTTTGGAAATTGAGACTTTCAGTGGTTGAGAAACAAAACTTTATGCACCAAAATAAATTAACGTGCAAACCGTATTACTCATCTGGGGAATAAAAAGTAAAATAAAAATTGAAAACAGGGAAGCAAAGCTTGTTGATACTGGAAGTAGTTTTACTGTTTGATTCTTTAAACTGGATCTTTCTGTCATCCACCAATAGGTGTATATGAGTTGGTGAATTGTCTACTTATTTATTCATTCATTGTATTTACCATTTGCCAGACACTGAGTTAGATGTTTGGGAGCAAAAGGAGAGAGTGATCTTGCCCCAAAGAACTTACCTGTTAGCTCAGCAGAAAAATGAGGAAGTCTTTCACTGTTGTAAATGCTGTGATTCTGAGACTCCATACAGGTGCAAGAGAACATACAGAAGGGAGCCTGAACTCAGCAAAGAGGTGGAAAAGTGGGACAGCCAGGCAGAGAAGGCTGGAGGAGGAGGTTTCTGAGAGTAGCAGTTGGTTAACTGAGTGTTATGGGAAGGCCCCTGGCCTGGAAAGAGCAGCCCAGAAGGTGAACACACAGACCTTTGGGGATGCTTCTAATTAGTTCAGGGCCACATAGGACTATAGAGGAGAAATGGACAAAAGGGAGAAGTCAGATTAGAGGAGACACTGAAGAGATTCTTGTAGGTACTTTATCCTAAGTGCTTTTTAAGATTTGCAAGTGGAGATGTGGCTTTGACCTGGTTTGTGTTTTATAAAGGTCACCTGGCCACAGTGTGGGCTTTTGGCCAGAGACAGGCCAGGTAGTTATTAGATGAAGGCCAAGTAGCTACTACATACCAAGAAGTAGTCAGATGAGCAATAGATGAGGATCTGAATGGAAGTGGGATAAAATGAGGAAGAGAGTGGGGAGGTTGAGAAAGGCTATGGAGGTAGACAGAGAGGCAGGGAGGCTAGCAGTGCAGTCAGACCTGCAGGGCCAGGATGTGCAAAGGCATGACTTTGGGTCTCCAAGTAGAGGTGTCTCCTAGGCAACTGAGTAGATGGTTCTGGAGTGAGGGAAGAGGACTAAGACTCAACTTTAAATTTATTAGCAGCAGGTTACAGAACACTTGAAGCCATGGATGTCCAGAGAGAGTGTGTAGTGTAGAAAGAGCAGACAGGGCCAAGGGTGAGCCCAGAATGGAGGAGGAACGGCCCAAGATGTGAACCAGAGGTGTGCAGGGTATTGGTTAGGAGCCAGGGCTGCAGAGCTGCTAGATTCAGCAGGAAAAGTGCAGTTGGATTTAGCATCAAAGATTTCTGAACCTGGCCAGAGCAGCATCAGGGAATAGTGTGATAAAAGTCTAAAGTGCTGCTGCTCACCAGACCAGAATAGAAGCGTGCAGCCAAACTTACAAAACATACAACCATGAAGGTCTCTGTTGTAGTTGTTCAAGGGTTTAGGTCACAGAACACAGAGTCTTAGATCATGTAGTCTAACATGTTCATTTTACTTGTGAGGAAAAATATGATCTGGAGGGGCTGTGACTTATCCAGGGTGACTCGCCAGGATTCAAGCCTTTCAGCTCAGGTGAGGGGCGAGGTGAAGAGCGTGAGATGGTGTAGGGTAGACATTTAACCCCTTCCAGCTGTATGACTGGGCCAACTTGTCTAGTCTCTCCTCGGCACATCCTTTTCCTCATCTTTCTTTCTTGTGAGTTCAATCCCCTCGGCACAGGGGATTGAACTCACAACCTTGCACCTGTCAGACAGGCTTTTAAGTCACTGAGCCCAACTCCCGGCCCTGGTTTTTTGAGGCAGGGTCGCACTGTGTAGCTCAGGCTAGCCTTGTGCTTGCGTTGTAGCCCAAGCCGGCCTCGAACTCACAACGCTCCTCCTACCTTAGCCTCTCGAGTGCTGGGATTAAAGGCGTGCGCCACCATGCCCGGCTTTCCTCATCTTTAAAATGGAGATAAAAGTTCTTCGTCGAGTAGGAATGACTGCAAGGATTCAATGAGTTGACAAATGTGAAACACTAAGAACAGTACTTCACACAAGGAAAAGGTGTGTAAGTGTTTGCTGCTGTTGTTAATGCATATGTCTGTACATGTGCAGACGTGCAGACGCATACATATAAATAGCCTTTAAGAATGGGAGGATTAAAATACGTGCATATAAAGAAATTTTGAACAGGGCCTGGTGGTGTAGGCCTGTCATCCCAGCAGTTTGAGAGACTGTAGCATTGTCAAGTTGAAGCCCAAGCTGGGCAATTCAAGACCCTGTCTCAAAACAAGAAGATACAGGGGCCGGGGATTTAGCTCAGTGCCTTAAGCGCCTGCCTGGCAGGTGCAAGGTTGTGAGTTCAATCCCTGGTACAAAAAAAAAAAAAAAAAAACCTGGGTGTGGTAGCACACGCTTTTATTCCCAGCACTCGGGAGGCTGAGGTAGGAGGAACGTTGTGAGTTCGAGGCTGGCTTGCGCTACAACATGAGCGCAAGGCTGGCCTGAGCTACATGGTGCGACCCTGCCATAAAAATCTAGGGCCGGGAGTTTGGCTCAATGGCTTAAGCGCCTGCCTGACAGGCATGAGGTTATGAGTTTGATCCCTGGTGCCACAAAAAAAAAAAAAAAAAAAAAAGAAGAAGAAAAGAAGGTTTAACTCAGTGAGAAGATCCTGGATTAAACCCCCAGTACTACAAAAGAGAAGGGAGAGGTAGAGAGAGAGAAATGAAAAAGAAATTTTGGGTGTTTTAGAAAAGATGTGGGTGATTGTCACTTCCAGATCAAGAATGTCAAGAAAGATAGGGAGTTCCTTTATACGATGTGATTGAAAACAACATTTTTAAGCAAGACTTTGTAAGAAATTCAGAGTCTTCTTTATTCTTGAAAATAGAAACATGAAAACATTCTGAATTCACCCTTATAAATGGTCTCTTTGTTTTAGTCAGACTAGAATTTTAACCTATTTGCAATTAAGTCCCTTGAGTTTGACTTCAGAATGTAGATTGACTTTCTAAAAGTAAAATGAATACAGAGTAAGGAAAAAACATGGGCCCTGACTGCCATGCACCTGATTCCTGAGGAAAAAAAAGTGACTCAGAAGAAAATAATCACTTTTTTGAGTGTTTCCAGTTGAGCTAATGAAATTTTTAGCTACTAAAACAGATAAGTAGCCCAAACAATATATCCAGATGGACTTGGGTGACAAGCAGTATAGACAATTTAGGAATAAGTGGCACTCTGGACTTGATTAGGATGCACTAATCCTGGAAGGTTATAAATTGAGCTGGATTTATGGTCTAATAAAAACGTGGGAGGAAAAGATAATGCTTACTGACTCATGAAACTTTAACAGTGTTCATAAGACTGAGTTGTACTATTTAGATGAGAGCCCGTTCCCGTTTGCTCAGCCTGCTTTCAGATGGGCTGCCCTGCCCTCGCTCTGCATGAAGCCGCAGCCAGCCTCATAAGCCCATGGCCTCAGGCAGCATCTTGTTGACTTGGACAAATACATATCGAGCACCCATAACTGTAAACTTTGGGAGGAAATGAAATGCAGTGTGGGAAACTCAGCCTATTGTTTATTTCCACTCAGAAAGCTTTTTATGGGGGTGGGGAGCTACTTGTTTCTGGCCTCATCCCCCACTGTCTTTGATGGTATAAGAAGCACAGGGCAGACCACAGCTGCTTGCCCCTCCCTGAGTACACCTACCTTCACTGAACCCTGGAGGCCTGCATTCAGTGCTTTATGTACAGTAATTTACTTAATCATAACAGTGCTCCGTGGCACACACAGTGTTATTATCTCCATTAATCCAGTGGAGAGACTGAGGCTCAGAGCTGTAAAGTGACTTGCCCACTGTTACACAGTTAATGACTAGTGAGGCCTGGCCTTTGTGACTCCTGAACTGGCTCTCGCTTCTGCTCCACAGCTGTAGCGCCTCCTCCCCGCCTCTTGTGTCTGCTTTGCAGTTCTGTATTGCGTGTTGGGGAACAGAGATGCACCTTTTCCTCTCCATGGAAACCTCCCTGCTGATGACTCCGCTGGAGACTCAGCTCCTTGGAAGCTTCCCTTCACTCCTGCCTCGGGGCTCACATGCCCCTTGTCTACCCCTCACGGTCACCCTGTCGTAGCCTGACTCTTCACAACCTGACTAGTGAAGCAGAGGGAGTCCCCTCAAGGGGAGGGGACGTTCCTGGTCTTGTGCATTGACTCCGAGCTTGCTTCAAGCCCCTGACTTGAGGCAAGCTCAGAAGGCCAGCTGTAGTGGTGGGAGCAGGTAGAAAATAGTAGAACTCACCAGTCAGCCAGTCAGAGGGGGCCGAGCCTCTGTCTCAGGAGCACTCTTGTGTTTTAAAAGTGTTTAAAGTATTTAAAGGTGCTTGTGGGATTTTATCTGAATTCAAACTTTTTCATTTTCTTCAGAGCTTCCATCTTTGTGGTATCCAAAAATAGTAGATTTTGCAGGAGTTGTGTAAGGATCCCATCTGCCTCAAATCGAAAAGTAGGACTTCAATGAAAAATTAAAAATGAGCCAGATCTCTTTTCCCACAAGAAAGTCCAGGGAACTTTCCCCAAACCTCTTTTAAGCCCCAGAAAAATTTATGAATCTGTATTTCTGTGAAATCCTGCCCAGTTTAAATTCTACTGAAAAGGCAAAGGAACACCAACAACTTCTTTCATTTCCATTCAAATATGTCTATTCAGAAACAATTTTAAATATTGTCACTTTTAACATTTGCTTTTGGTTTCAATTTTATTTTTATTATTTCAGTCCAGAAATAATACCCATATATTATATTACATGTATCTGTACATATCTGTATACCTCATATTCTTATTTTAAAAAGTACTGATTTCTGTTGATGATTTCTTTGGTTGCTCTCAGAGTTTGGAGGGTATCATTTTTTATTCTCTAGTTTGTTTTCTAACCTAGAAATACCAATACAATACTTAATTGTTTTTAGGGGTAAAACTCAGGGGCTGAGTTATCAATGAACTGTTTTAACATTCTGTCATTCTGTATCTTTTGCCGTTGTATCCTCCTTGAAAATGTCATTGTGTGGTTGTCCTTTGTACACCTTTGCCCTTTTCCTCATCTTCTTTGATGTTTTCTCTTTTTTTTATTAGTACGTGTGTGTGGTACGTAGCGTTCACACTCCTTGTGTGCAGTTGGTACAGCTATACAACACATCCCTATTCCTTTTTTTCATTCCCTTTTCCTTTCCTCCTCCACCTCCGTTTCTCGATCTCCCTCCCGTTTGAGAAAGATTTAGTATCTTCCTACTTCCTACTTCCATCTTTCACTCTGCTCTTTATAATTTGTATTCAGATAAGAGAAGGCATGTGAAACTTAAACTTGTGTGTCCGACCTATTCCATCCAACACCATGATCTCAGGGCACATCCATTTTTCCACAGATGACTTAAATTTATCTTTATAGCAGAGTAGTATGCTGATGTGTGTAAATACCACATTTTCTTTATCGATTCATCTGTTGATGGACCTATCGACTGCTTCCAAGGTTTAAGTTTTATGAATTGTGTTGCTATAAAAATGGGTATACATGTATCATTGTAATGTGATGTCTTTAACTCTTTCGAGAAGATTCCTAGAAGGAAAACAGCTGGGCCAAATGGAATTTCTAGTTTTAGTTTTTTGAGGAAGCTCCATACTGATTTCCATAGTGGTTGTACTAGTTTACATTCTACCAACAACATAGAAGGCTTCCTTTTTACCCATAGCCTCACTTGCCTTTGTTATTTCAGTATTTGATGATAGCCATTCTTGATGGTAGCCATTCTTTCTGTGTTAAGGTGAAATTTCAATGTGTTGTTAGTTTGCATTTGATTAATGGTCAGCAATGTTGAACATTTCTTCATGCATTTATTGGGCATTTGTACTTCTTCCATAAGGTGTCAGTTCATTTCAATTGCCCCTCTTTTGATTGAGTCTTTCATTTTGTGAACTGTAATTTTTTTTGAGTTCTTTATATCTTCTAGTATTAGTTCTCTGTCTGAGGAATAGCTGGCAAAATTTTTTCCCATACTATAGGCTGTCTTTTCACTTTTTTTTTTTTTTCCTGAGTAGAAGCTTTTCAATTTGATATGATCCTATTTGTTGGTTCTTGGTACTATTTCCTGTGCAACCAGGGTTCTGTTTAGAAAATAACTGTGACTTCAGAAGTTTTCTCTATTTTATCTTCCAGCAGTTTGTTTGTTTTAGTATTTAGTTCTTTGATCTGTTTTGATTTGAGTTCAGTACATGGTGAAAGATGTGGGTCTAGATTCAATCTTCTGTGTGTGGACAGCCAGTTTTCTCAGCACCATTTATTTAAGAGACTATCTTTCCTTCAGTGTATGTTTTTGATCCCTTTTTCAAAGTGCAAATAGTTAAATGTGCTTGGGATTATTTCTGCATTCTCTATTCTGGTTCATTCATGTCTGTTTTTGTGCCAGTATCATGCTGTTTTTATCACTGTAACTTTGTTATATAACTTCAAATCCAGGGTTGTGTCCTCTCAATGTGTTAAATCAAAGGTTCTTTGGTAGTTTGCAAATAACAATTGTTTCACTCCCATATTTTCTATTTGAGTGAGGTGTTGATTCATGTCAAGGTGGAGGTGCCAGTTGATTTAGATCCTGTTTCTTTTGCCTTTTCCCTTTAATAACAAGTCAGTGAACAGCAGCGGAAAGACCCGCTACCTGAGTCTGGCCTTTTACCTACCACAGACTCCACATCCTTCTCATTCATACGTGGGTCGCCTCATTTACCACTATGCCAATTTGGATAGCCAGACTTCCATTCACTGTCTCTTTAATATGGAACACTGTCTGTGTCCTGGCTTTTGGTTTCCTTTCCTGGAGCCCATAATCCTTTCTTTTCTGTAAAATTCTGTCTACTCATCAGGACCCAGCTAGAATTCTAGTCAATTCCTTCTCTTGAATGGAACATTTGTATGTCTCACTTACTTCCTAATAAATGGAGCCTTACATTATTACTTAAATCCTGATAGATGAAATCCAAAGTTTAGAGAGATTTAGAGAGATTTCCCAAGTTCACACTTCTGTTACTGATTTAGCTAAGACTAGAGTCCGGGTCTCCTACAAAACTGTCTGCAGCTTGTTTTCTCTGTCCAAGTAGAGCACAAGGTACTCAGCTGATGTTTATTTAGACAGGCCCTGGAGCAAGGTCCTGGGCTGTACAGTTGGTTTCCTAGGCGTCTGGGGTGTTAGGGTAGCATCCTTTTGGATCTTGAGCTTCTTCTGTATTTTCTGGTAACAGCAAGTTTATTTCCTACTAACCTAACATAGTTTAGCATTGGTAATTGTTCTAGACCATTTTAGAAACGCCTCCTGTCATCTGGAGCATGATACATGTTTAAAGAACTTTTGTTCAGAGTCTTGAGCTTTTCGTTAAAAATTTATGGTGATCAGGGAAGGAGCTATTTCTTTGCCCTCTGCCATTAAGTTTTTTGCCAACATAATTTTCACCCAAAAAAGCAAAAGCAAAAAGGGGAAAGTTATCAATAGAACATAGTGATAGGGAAGACCAGGGAGACAATGCAAAAAATTTCAAAATCTGGAGAGTGGAAGAATACAGTAGTAAGTAGTAGAAGAGAAAAGACCAGCTGAATAGGTTCCTACCATTGTGCCTCAGAGTTTGAAAGGCTGAGAAAACAGATACTCCCTTATGCCTACCCATGTGTGGACCTCTGAAGACAGCGTTCAGCGAAGTCCTTCAGCCATGTGCGATGCACCTTTCGCTGGGGGAGTGCCTTCCTCTCCACACATGAGTTGTGTTCTTTGTGGCATCATCTGAAGAATCTCCTTAGCAGGGAGGAGACTTCTATCCTGGACTTAAGGTTTTACAAAAAAAAATGTGACGCTGCAGCTCAGCTTCAGCCTCTCTTTGTATATCCTTCAAAAAAATGGTAAGAGATAAGTTTTATAAAATGTTCTCCATGCTTGGGGGAGGAGCTACTTTAGGTCATTTCTGTAACAGCTTACAACAGCAAACAGGGAGTGTTTATCAAGAATTCATTAAGAGTCTTCTCAGCTACCTGTGAATGGCACACTGGGATTCCTCATTTATGACTTCCTCAGCCTGGCCTCACCTGGATGCCTGGGATGGAGAGCAGCGAGAGCGCTCTCTGTGGATGTAGGCCGGTGGCTGCAGTGAAAAGAGGAGAGTGCCTGATGTTTCTCTGCTGTGTGAAATGCCATTATGAGCTTAGGGAATCAGGGATCAGGTGTTTTTCCTTGATTAACCATGTACTGCCTAAGATTTAAACCCTTTTCTATCTCCTCCACACCAACACAACCACTATGTTAGATGTAGGAAATCACACAATGCTCTGACAAAATGTACTCTCCCCTTCATGTGTCTATCCAGTCTGTTCATATGCAGGTACTTTTGTGCATGTCACTGTCAATATTGTCCATTTTGATTGGCAAGCTTTTATTATTTATTTATTTATTTTTTGTGGCACCAGGGATTGAACTCACAACCTCGCACCTGCCAGACAGGCGCTTCAGGCGCTTAAGCCGCTGAGCCAAACTCCCGGCCCTAGTTTTTTTGGAGGCAGGGTTGCACTATGTAGCTCAGGCCAGCCTCACGCCTGCGTTGTAGCCCAAGCTGGCCTCGAACTCACAGCACTCCTCCTACATCAGCCTCCTGAGTGCTGGGATTAAAGTCATGCGCCACCATGCTCAGCTTAATTGGCAAGCTTTTAGAAGGCTGTGTAACACTACACTGAACTGTGTACTTATCAAATGCTTGTTGATTATGATTCTAAGCTTCCAAGTTAGGAGGTCTTGCATGTGTTTTCCAGCAGTACTTCTGGAATGAGATATATCTAGAGAAAACTCCATGTGTGTATTAGTTTCTTGTCACTGACCAAAATACCTGATATACACAATTTAAAGAAGAAAAGATTTGTTTTGGCTCATGGTTTCAGAGGTCTCAGTCTGTGACTGGCTGGCTCCAAGCAAGACATATAATGGCAGAAGGGTGTGGTGGAAGAAAGCTGCTCACCTCATGGCAGCCAGGAAGCAGAGAGCAGGGCAGAAGTCAGAGGAAAGCAGCAGCTAGGAACAAGACTATATACTCCTCGGTATGTCTCTAGTGACCCATCTCCTCTACCAGGCCACCTCCTAACACAGTACATTCAGCTATGAACTCGTTAATGAGCTAACCAACAGATGAATTTTGTGCTTCCATGATCCAATCACCTTCCTAAAGCCTCACCCCTGAATGCATGAGACTTTTGAGGGAAATTTTTGATCCAAACAGCAGTGTAATATCTCAGGACTTTTGCTTTAACAGATCCTTACAATCATGGTTTAGAATTCAGATTTCAGTTGTACGTAATGTTTTAGATTCTACTTTATGTTCCATTTTGTGTGAAATTCCATTGATGCTACTTTCTAATACTTCCTGAAAATTACAGTGAAAGAAGAGATAAGATGCTGTGCTTCACCTGTTTTTTCATGCTAGTGTAGATGATTCTGCAGTTCGCACTGTCTTGGAATAATTGTTTAACATATTTATGGTTTAAGATGCCAAGAGTTAAAGGCACTTCTCTTAGAAGCTGAGAGTATGAACAGCAATGAGGGAAGAACTTCTATAAAGACATGAAATGAGTAGTGAACTGAGTAAGATGTTCTAAGAGACTAAAGAAAACATCAGCTGAAAGTAGGAATCAAACTTCATAGGATGAGTCTGGTGTGGTGGCACATGCCTTTAATCCCAACACTCAGGAGGCTGAGGCAGGAGGATCATTGTGAGTTTGAGATCAGCCTGGGCTACAAAATGAGTTCAAGGCCAGCCTGAACTGCATAGTGAGACCCTGTCTCAAAAAATAGGGCCGGGGATTTAGTTCAGTGGCCTAAGTGCCCACCTGGCAGGCATGAGGTTGTGAGTTCGATCCCTAGTACCACCGCCCCAAAATAAATAAATAAAGCTTCATAGGGTTGCTAGCTAAGTGTAGTGAGGAGTCTAAGGTCTCAGGGGCATGATAAGTGAACACAGCAGGTATGGAGGAACAAGAAAGTGAAGAGGAACTTGGCTGGGAGAACCCAGGGACATGGAGAGTTCTAGACTGACACAAATGCAAGGATGGCTTCCTGATGAGTCGACCTTCTTCCTCAGTAGAATACCTGTAGACACTAAAGATATTACATGTGAAGATTTCAAGAAAACAAAGCAATAGGCCCCTTTTGCCCTCTCTCTCTCTCTCTCTCTCTCTCTGTCTCTCTCTCTCTCTCTTTCTCTTTCTCTCTCTCTATATATGGTTATGGTTTGTGTCTAGGTGGCCCCCCAAGCCTCATGCAGTCATGGAGGCGCCTGAATCTAGCATTTGTGACTGGTTTGTTGTCTAGTGCTGGGATTGGCGATGTGAGTGCTGCACAGGGGCAGAGCCAGCATACAATATAAGGGAGGGAAGAAGCCGTGTTCTCTCTGTCTTTTGCCCTTTTCGCTCTTGTTGCTTGCTGCCGCCATGAATGGGTGCCCCTCAGCTACACCACCCTGCCTTCGAGCCAGCTGAGTATGGATTGAAACCTCCAAAAAACTGTAAGAAATAAACTTTTCCTTCCTTCATTTTGGGCATCAGGTATTTTGTCTCAACAATGAAAGAAAAGTAACCAAGACATACATATATATAATATATATATACACACACACACGTATATACACATATATATGTATGCATATACATGCACGTGTGCTCACACACATATGTATGTATATCTGCATGTTGCCATTTTTGTTTTTGTTTTTAATCCTAGATGAATATTCTAGACCTTGCATCCTGAGCAGCTGGTTTAGGGGGAATATTATTTCGAACTGGTATTCAATTTATTTTCTCTTTCTCCTAGTCCTTGTTACCCTGGGAGTCTCTTCATTGAGGCTAAGGATTCTGTTACTTCAGGGAAAAGACAGCATGGACAGGACAAAGAAGACATTGTTCATCTTTTGATGTCTGCAACGGGCCCTTCAAACATATTTCAGAGACCAGAGTTAGCACTGGCCTTCATTTAAGAGGCAGACTTTGTTAGAAGAAAAAGGATTTGTGGATTCCAAGGGGGCCAGACTTAGTACATACTATGCCGTGGCGAAGAGAGGCCGCCTGATAGTTTCTGTTCATCCAGGGAGGAGAGAATCTCTTCCTGGGGTGGCGGAAGGAGTCTAGAGTTAATGATATGGATGGGTCACTGAGATCCAAAGCTCATTCTCCACAACTTCTGCCTGAGGGTTCATTGAGATGCTAGAAGCTCTGCAAGCAGGGGGCACTTGTGCTGAAACTCTGGAAGAGAACCATCTCAGCTGCGCCCTGAAGTGAGTGGAGCATGTTTAGGCAGATGCAGCCCTGAGATGGGTTCTCCAATCCTGCCTGTGGTATGAGGGAAAGCCCCGCAGTCCTGCTTTCCCCCATGAGTAGGTGCAGAGGTGCTATGGAGCTGAGGTTCAGAATAGAAGGAAGCCTGCCTGTCGTACCCCTGGAGATTGGCTGGGATGATCGCAGGTACTGCTGAGCCCCAGTGAGATAGTGACCAGTTGCGTGAGCAAAGCCAGGTCTGCACGCAAACACAGGGGCATGAGACATTCCCCAGGAGCCAGCCAGGGCTTGGAGTATAGCGCCTGAACCAGACCCCATGTCAGCAGGGAGGTGTAGTCTCCCTGCTAGGGCAGAGGGAAAGGAAAAGGAATAGCCCTGAGAGGCAGCCGGAAGTAAGTTGGATTCGACTTACTGCCTAAAAGCAAATAAAGCTTTAACTGTGAAGAAACTAACTTATCTGGAAGTACCATGATTATTTTTTCTATCATAAGCAGCAGTTCAGTGATCATAATCAGATTGAATTCAACCATTGAGGAATGAAATAACATCTTTTATATAGAGTGGAGAAGTGTGTATACATTTCATGCCTGCCCCACTGCATTTAGGCTATAATTTTACCTTTTTTTTTTTGAAGCAAATATTCATAGAGAACACCACTTTTCCTTTGAGTAAGCCATGGCTGAGTGTACATAACATACCTGTCCTGGGCTTCACTGGGGCAAGAAGTGGACACTTTGGTCCTCTCAAGGGACCAAGCTGCCTACCTGAAGTTTCAAAGTGTGGTGGGGACAGTGGTCCTCTGGAAGGAAAGACTCAGTTGCTTTGAGGCCTCAGGTCAGTGGAAAATACCAGAACTTCAGGCGTTTCTAGGAGGAGTTTGCTGTGGTACTGGAGACCAGGGGGCAATTTTTATTGTGTAAGATTCTTCACCTTAGTATAGTATTTTAAAGGGAACAGGGTGAATACTGGAAATTATTTTCCTAAGCGCATAGAGAGATGTTCTTCATTTTTATTCACTCCCCATGTACTAAATAAAGCATCAGTTATAAAGGAATTTGTTTCCAAGTATAATTCTTAAGTGCTTACCGGAACACTCAAATGAGGGGGGAAAACTCTTTTAAATTACATTTCGTCTCCTAGCATTCCTAAAGGATGATGCTACATTTCAGGAGATATTTTAAAAAGTATTTGAAATACCTAGTAATTTTGGAAAGGAAGTCTTTAGGGCTGCTTTAAAAGTGGGCCTCGATTGGGGGTGTAGCAGGAGCTCTCTGTTGGGGTGCTGCTTATGTATTTTCCTACTGAAAATTACTGTTACACTTTGCACAAATCTCAGAATACCTCTCATATTTTCCCTTGACTATCAGTGGGAGCCAAGACAGGTAGTGATAAGGGAATCATAATTTTAAATCAAGGAAGCAACACAAATAAAATTAGAGAATTTTTTTTTAAACACTGATTTATTGACTGGCAGTTTTTATAATTTGGACCCATGAAGTAGTTCTACTCAAAATTTATTTAAAAGCAAAATTTATAAAATTTAAAAGCAATCTATATATATTAGAGAAAAGTCACTTCCTTCACTTCTCTGAGTGTTAGCAGGAGTATGGGCAGTTCTTTTTTGCTGCTTACTTTGGTCAGTGTTTTAGCTATGTCTACGGGACTGTGTCACTGATATTTTTACGAAGAATGAATTGCTTTCAGTTTTCTCATAGTCGCCTGAAATCCCTTCAGAATTGTATTTATAGCTAATATCTAAAATAAATATCTCCAATTAGCATTTATGTGTATGCCACAATATTTCTCATTGAGAAAATAGCTCTGTTTGCAGATGCAGAGTCCCTGGTAAGCTTAGTGCAAATTCTGTAAAATGGAGCCCTTACCAAGCAATTTTTTTAACACTGAAATATATGTGTTTTTCTTTTTGTTGTTGTTGTTGTTTTTTGCAGTACCAGGGATCGAACTCACAACCTCACACATGCCAGGCAGGTGCTTAAGCCACTGAGCCAAACTCTTGGCCCTATTTTTTTCGAGACAGGTGGAGCATTGTGAGTTCGAGGCCGACTTGGACTACCATGTGAGCAAGGCCAGCCTGAACTACATAGTGAGACCCTGTCTCAAAAAACAAAAACAAAACAAAAAACACTTCTTAACAAAGTAAGATGCTTTATGGTCATTTTGAATTTTTGTCAAATTTAGAGTCAAACTATAGGTCTTCTTGATTTCACTTCATTTTGGTATAGAACATCAATGTAAAAACCAGAAGTGCCATCAGAAGATTGCCACAAGTCAAGATATGACAAGCCGTATCAGAATTGACTCTTGGACACAGTTCAGATTCTTATCATTTAATGCATTCAGTTCCCCTGCTGCTTTCATTAGGATAAATTTCAACATCTTCTGTTCACAAGCCTTGTTTTCAGTAACTGCAGTTGGCCAAAGGCCTCAAACGTTGAAGTAGTTTGGTGCTGAACTCACTGCTTTGGTCAAGAATTTCCCACTGGTTTGGAACAGGTACACTCACACTTCAGAGGACTGTTGTGATGTCATGGCACACCCAGGCTGAGTTCGAGAATTGTTTCTCCAGCACACTTATCGCTGGATGATGGTGACAGGCAGCAAGAGGAGAGGCGCTTGTTGCTACCTTGAAGTGTGTTTTACATTCAACCTTGGCTTTGTCACAGAAATTTTCTAGTTCAGTTTCTCTAACTGATTATGTATGATATGAGATTCGTCAATTTGTACACCTCATCTCTTGCATTTGGTGGTGTAGAGCCACTTGTTTGAATGCAGTTATGAATTATGCGTACGCCATCCCAAATTCTAAGTAACTTTCTGCTCCATAGGTTTCTTGAAAAGGAAGAACATGATTTTTAGCATCACAAAATTTGGGTTTGTGTCATTTCATCTTCTGCAGTTATCTTACAGTTTACAGAAGCATGTACAATAAGAAATGTTTCGTCAGTGACAGAGTGTATTTCCACAAGCTTTATTTGATTCCATTAAATAGTTGGAGGAAATATTATTTGAATTAAGTGATTTTGCTTAAAAACGTCTGCTAATACTAACAGAAAATTAGAATCAATTGACTGTTTATGAAGTTTTTTTCTTTGGCTAATGAGGCTAATGCACTAAAGCTAATGCTTCACTTTACATGTATGCACAAAACACTGAACTCAGAAAGAAGCAACATCAATTTAGAACAAATTTTTTGATCTAAAGAAAGAGTACTGTTTCCTAGAGTGCTGCTAGTGACCCTCCCATGGATGTTTAAAATCAGCAGCAAAACTAGGCGTGGTGGTGCACACCTTTAATCCCAGCACTTGGGAGGCTGAGGTAGGTGGAGCGTTGAGTTCGAGGCTGGCTTGGGCTACAATGCAAGCGCAAGGCCGGTCTGAACTACACAGTGTGACCCTGCCTCAAAAAGACTAGGGCTGGGAGTTTGGCTCAGTGGCTTAAGCACCTGCCTGGCAGGTGCGAGGTTGTGACTTTGATCCCTGGTGCCACAAAAAAATAAATAAATAAATAAAATAAAATCAGCAGCAGCACAATCTTAATACGGTAATTATTAACATTTAAGTAGTTGCTGAGCCGGGTGTGGTGGCGCACGCCTTTAATCCCAGCACTCAGGAGGCTGAGGTAGGAGGAGTGTTGTGAGTTCGAGGCCAGCTTGGGCTACAATGTGAGCGCAAGGCCGGCCTGAGCTACATAGTGTGACCCTGCCTCAAAAAACCAGGGCGGGGAGTTTGGCTCAGTGCCTTAAGTGCCTGCCCTGGCAGGCGTGAGGTTGTGAGTTCAATCCCCGGTGCCGCAAAAAAAAAAAAAAAAGTAGTTGCTGATACTTCTTCAGCAAGTTTGTGACTAGTGGCTTATTTACTCAGGGATACCGTTTCTGTGCCCATCCGCACATAAATATCAATAAGCGTTTTGTTCCAATTAGCATGCATCATCAACTTCTTGAAAAACAAAATTTGGGTCTGGGATATGGTTTGGTGGTATAGTACTTGTCTACCATGTGTGAGGTGCTGGTGTGATCAGAGCACCAAACAAACAGCCAGAAGTGTAGTATTTAATTTGGCATTATATTTGCAGATTTCTTTTTTTTTTTAAGCTCATTACTGCCAAAAGGGATAATGCAAAATAAAATGGCATAACTATTCAATAACTGACAAAAACACAGTAATTAGAACATTCAGATGATTCCTCCCAAAATTTTTAGCAGGTCTGTTTCCTGTAAACCTTTCACATACCTAATCTGTGATGTTTTCTGCTTCCTGTGAACCCTTCTGGCTGGCGTTCTGTGCAGCTGAGACTCAGTGTGGGTCCTGACACAGTGACATCCAGTGCTGATACACTGAAGTGGTCACTGCGCTTTCCACATGTACACAAAAAACCAAACTCAAAAAGAACTAGCATCAATTTAGAACAAGTCTTTTGACAGGAGAACCAGTGTTGAATACTTCATATCACCAGTCAAGACCAGGTACAGCTAGCTCCCCTGAGTTGCTTGTGCTCAAGTGCCCCTTATTTTACTGGTGAGCAGCCTGCACGCTGTTATTGAAAGAGAGATGTTACTTACAACAAGACTGGAAAAGAGGTGGATTGTCATTGGATGTCTTTCACGTTCAATCCCATGTTAAGGTGGGAATTCTCTTTACCATGCAGTTGTCTCCTTGGTAGAGAGGCAAGACAATGGCAGGAGGTGTAAGTACCAAATGAAAATGACAAAACCCAATCCTGGAGTAGTTTAATGAAACCGAAAATAATGCTTGATTTACAAAGTGCAACATCTTGAACGATTGTTTACCTATTGATGGGCTACAGGAGAAAAGCAGCACTTTCACAGACCAGGTAAAGCCTCATCCTACTCAGACACTGCATTTTTTCACCTGCTTTGTACCCTCCTAACTGCTCTACCCATCTCTGCTCTTGACCTGTCCAATCCTAACAGGACTCTGTCTCAAAAACAAACAAATACACACAAACACAGAGATTTACTGAGATCACTTCACTTCCCTCAGAGTCTTCCTGTTGCAGTGGAATGATCTTTACAGTGACTCTGGAGTCTTTACCCATCTGTCCTGCGCTAGAGATTAAGGTTTCAGGGGATGCATTTCTGGCTATCTGTTTTCTTTTTTTCTTTTTCTTTCTTTTTTTTTTTTTTTTGCAGCACCAGGGATCGAACTCACAACCTTGCACCTGCCAGACAGGTGCTTAAGCCACTGAACCAAACTCCTGGCCCTAGTTTTATGAGGTAGGGTCGCACTATGTAGCTCAGGCTGGCCCTGCGCTCACGTTGTAGCCCAAACTGGTCTCGAATTCACAACGCTCCTCCTACCTCATCCTCCCAAGTGCTGGGATTAAAGGTGTGCACCACCACGCCCAGCTTCTGTTTTCTTAATATGGTTCAGTTTCTCAGTATTTCCTTCCTTTCTTTCTTTCTTTCTTTCTTTCTTTCTTTCTTTCTTTCTTTCTTTCTTTCTCTGTCTCTCTCTCTCTGTCTCTCTTTCTTTCTTTCTTCCGAGTGTTGGGATTAAAGGTGTGCACCTCCACGCCCAGCTTCTGTTTTCTTAATATGGTTCCGTTTCTCAGTGTTTTCTTTCTTTCTTTCTTTCTTTCTTTCTTTCTTTCTTTCTTTCTTTCTTTCTTTTTTAGGCAGGGTCTCACTATATAATCCAGGCTGGCCTTGAACTACAGCATTCTTCTGCCTCAGCCTCTCAGTGCTGGAATTACAGGCATGCGCCACCATGCCTGGTTTGTTTTTGTTTTTGTTTTTGTTTTTGTTTTTGTTTTGAGGCAAGGTCTCACTATGTAGCCCTGGCTGGCCTCGAGCTACAACGATTCTTGTGCCCTAGTCTTTTGAGTGCTGGAATTATAGACATGCGCCACCATGCCCAGCTTCTCAGTACTTTCTTGATGGAATTAATGTAGTTTACTTGGAATTGAAAGGGAAAAAATGGGGTGGGTAGAACATCTTGTTAATTCATAACAGTGAAGAAACTTAGGCCCAAATTGTTAGGTCCTAAGTATTATTTCCACCTCTGGTAATGGTGTTATACAGTATAGTGTATTACAGCCCTGCATTCTCTTCATTGGCTACCATTGTGATTTCCGTCTCCCAGCACCTGCCCCCTCCACCATGGAAGTAAATGTAAATTGTAATGAGTCTATTGTTTTCATCAGAATTAGATCAGAGACTTTGTTTTAAGCACATTTGGCCTACATAACTCAGAAAAGTGCTCCACTGGATGATTTGGGGAATTTGACATTAAAAGCTCTCCGGGATGCAGGATAGTGGTAGAGGAATACTTTGAAGTCACGATTTTGAGACCCTGTGTTCTGGCACAACTGCTTTCTATTGCTTCTCTTTTCAAAACATGCTACTGTTCAGTTTTATCATGAATGCCTTTCCAAGGACAGTAAATGGTTTTACACACTATGACATCGTTTCCATGGCAACTAATGTATCTTAGCAAAGAGAGACTATGATAGAAGTAGGCTACGAAGGACAAATACAGAAATGGCACAGTGAAAAATGTAGGGCAGTATGCATTGTAGTAAGGATTTTTTTCTCTCTCTCTTTCTGATTTCTTGTTTAGGAAAACCTGTGTAATTAGATTTTGGCTTCTTAACTTTTACTAATAAAATTTTTACTACACCCAAGACTATCTAGTTATTTTCCTGACACAGTTCTTTCAGTGGGCACTAGGTATTTTTTTGTCTGTTTGCTTTAGTGTGGTGATAATTCAATATATGCACATTTGTAATGTCATCTATTTTAAAGCTATGCTGTCTTTGTCCTCCTTCCGCTCTGGGTGCCACCCACTTCAGGAGACACTTGTCTACCCTCCCTGTCTGCACACAGCACTTGTTAGCAGTCCAGAGCTGTTCCAGTTGGGGTCTCACTCCACCATTTGACCCAGTATCACCAGGTGGTCACAGCCTTATCTTGCAAGTCTTAAACAGTTTCCCAGGACTGGGAGTTTGGCTCAGTGGCTTAAGCGCCTGTCTGGCAGGCGTGAGGTTGTGAGTTCAATCCCCAGTGCCGCAAAACAAAACAAAAACAGCAAAAACAGTTTCCCTCTCTTAGAAGCAAATGTGCGTGTGTATCTTAGAAGCAAATGTGCATGTGTATCTTGCAAAGATTGCTACAAAAGAGCAGGCCCAATTTATGTCAACCCAGGTTTAAAATACATATATAATGTGTCGCCCTGCTTTATGAACCTGATGTGTTTGGATTATTTTATCATATGGTAATAAAAACTCCTTTTATGCTCCTAAATAAAGCCCCTTGGGTGAGCAGATAGCCGGCAGTTTCCTATTAACAGAAGAAACGGAGGCCAAGGCCTTAGGAAACTTCCATAGAGCATTTAGAAATGTAAACTAACAGTTTTAAATACAGTAGTTTTGTACAAATGCTGGGATTCTAACTTCTCTTGAAGTAACGGAGGGTCTGGCAAAACTGAACTTGAACCTCTGATGGTAGCAGACTGCCCAGGATTGTGACTTTTCTTTGTGGAGGGGTGGGCGGGGCTCTTCAGCTCACCCCAGCCTCATCTCCGTTGCTTTTACTTGTTTTCGTTACTCGCCTGACCCTCGTGGGTTTTTGGTGTGTGACCCTTGCTGTACCCCTTCCCCTCCAGTCATGGGGCTCACAAATTGTAGAGCTAGGGATAGAACTTGGTTTCCCAACCAACTGCTTCCTCCCTGGCTGTGGACCAGAATGCTCCGTTTTATAGAGTACTTCATAGTGGGTGGCAGTGGCGTCATTAGAGGTGGAGGCCCCGTTTGCCCCTTCCTGATTGAATGAACCCTGGAGTTAATAGTCTCACTTGGGATCCTTGCCTGCCTGGTTGCTGCCTCAGAAGCTCTGCGTACTCTCCTTTGTGGCACGCACGATGGAGCGACTGTAGTCAGTGTTAACATTTTTATCTGCACAGAAAGCCTGACCAGAAGGGAAAAGCTCCAGCATAATGTGGGTTTCTTGTTTTACAAATTTTAAACATGTCCGTATTACCTTTTTAAGGAGGCGAAGTGGATATTTTATATAAAATAAATGAGATGCAGCACAGGTAGCACTGGCCGGGCCCTGTGCCACCCTCCCCAGCCCTGCTACTGAACTCTGTCGGACTGTCCTCTTTCTCCTTGGTGCTGGGGTGGTGACGATGCCCCTAGGGTGACATCGTCTTTAACCTCTTCAGAAGGTCTAGGCACATGGGGAAATGAATTAGTCTGAGGCCAGAATGAATGGCTAGGAAAATAACATTTTTCCTGGGGAAAAGGGCTGCAGGTCCTTGTCTGAATTGGCCTTCTCACTGGGGCTGACCCAGCTGTTGAGCAGGCAGGGGGTTGTCGTGACTCGAGCAGGGACGGTCCACACACTGCATGCCTGTCTGCAGCTGCGCAGGCCTCGGGAGCCCGCTGTGAAAGTGGCCTGTTCCCGGGCTCCAGGCAGGGAGCCAGGGCCTCCCCTTCGCAAGAGAGCATTGAGGAGCTGCTCTGTATACTCTGAATGTGTCTCAGCTTTCTTTGGAATTATAGCAGAGTCTGGCCCTGCCTGGTCTTTTTTGTGCTCTGGACCCTAAGTTAAGAATAACCGAAGGAACCCTTGTCCCTGTTGACAGGCTCGGTGGAGAAGTTGCTGTCGAATGGCTATTTTATCCTCAGTCACCACTGCCGTCGCACCATGCACAGTTCTGAGGTCCCCACTTTAGTTAGGAGTGAATAGAGTGACGATCGCTGGAGCAGAAAGAAGCCATTCAGATGCGGCTGTGTGCAGACGTGTCCAGTTATGTGCAGATGTTTCTTGGCAACTCAATTAATATTTTAAATCTCTTGCAAGTAGTAGAAAGGGTTGAATTTGGAAACAGAGAAGATAGTATGACCAGAGAAAAACATACCTTAGTTTTCTCTCAAGCTCCCATGTTAAAAATAAACAAAAACCCAAGTGATGATTTAGCTCTTGGATTCCTTATGAGCCTGAAGTCTACCACATCATGTGTGAAATAGGACTATGGTAATCCTTTTGTTTTTTGTATATATTTTTTGAATAACAAGAATCACTGGTTAATATTAAAATAATAGCAGCATCTCCAAATTGGGTCTCTGTCTGTTATTTTTAAGCTAAAGACCCAGGACTACATTTAAGAGAAAGGTCATCTTGTGGTCGAGTGTGTGTGATATGTGGATGTGGTTGGTACTCTGGATTTATGTCCTTAGTCTCTACCCATGCAAATGACACACATGCACTCGCATGCACACACAGCCTCGTAATGCAGTGCTTAGTGTGGTTTCGTTAGTAACTCCATCACCATCCCCTGCCATCCCTTCAGTCATCTGTCATCGGAGGTCCCCTACGTGTTTCAGGCACTGTGCTCAGTGCCCTTCTGGCCACTGAGCAGCAGACAGTCTATCGGGGAAACAGTGAAACGGCCCCAGAATTCAGTGCAGCAAGAACACAGCAGAGAGGAAGGCTAGTTCTGCGGAGAAGTGTGAGCAAAGGAAAACAAGAATGAAAAGAAGATGGCGAGCTGAGCCCTGAAGGCTGATTAGGGGAACACTAAGCTTACCGAGCAGGGTTGGTGAGGTTGGAATGACAATGCCCAGCCCAGTACCAAGCATACGCCTTTTCTGTCTGTCCCTGAGATAGAAATGGATTGAAAATACAATGGTACAGCGCAGATGTGTGCTTTTAACCCTGGATGACTTCTCGGCCGGCGTATACCTTCTCTCACATCTGGCCCCGCCTCATTTTCTCCCATTTGTCTCCACAGCTTGCTCCCATTCTCTCAGCCACCTCTTCCCTGCAGCACCACCAGGCCTCCAGTGCTCCTTTCACTGCGTCCTGTTTACGCTTTCCCCGTGCTGTCCTGTGGTCGGGTTTGGGGGTGATGTGCTGTGGGCATTTGGAAGCAGAACAGTGTGGGGTGGAGGGTCAGCTCTGCGCAGGAAGGATGCCCACTTGAGGACTAGCTGGATCTGTTTTTAGAGTACTTGTGTATTTGCCCAAGGATGGAGGTCTAATCTGATCTAAAGTTGGGAGTCGTTCATTTTTGGTTCAGGTCTTGTCCTTTGGCTCCCACTGCTGCAGTCAGCCTAGACCTTTGCAGTGTTTATGATCAGCCTTTTCTACTGGGGCATCCAGGTCACTTTAGTTATGTTTGTCAAAACATCAGCACCACTTCAGCAGGAAGAATAATAGCATGGAAAAGGCTCTATTGCCCCAAAGCCCAGAGATGAATCTGTAGGCAGTTGCAGTACCTGTATGATTTATATGTGTATCTACATCTGAACACACATGCCCACGCAGGGGAGTGACAGGGTCTCTTCTTGTCTTAAGTTGTGGAAACCTAAAAATTGGATTTAAAAAAATCAGAGTTCGAATACAAATAAATTAGAATAAGTGTTCAATGTTTCAAATGATCTTTTTTTAAGAATCTAACCTTTAAATAAAAAGTACCTCCGTTTCACTTAAGCATTTGGTAGCCAAAACTTAATTTATTCTCAACTTTTCAGAAATGCAGTCTTCATCCTACGCCCTGTAGTACCAGGGATTGAACCCTCAAGCCTTTACAATCAGTGCTTTTTTATTTTGAGTTAGGGTCTCACTAAGTCACTAAGTTGTCTGGATTGGGCTTGAATTTGTGATCCTCCTGCCTCAGCCTTCCAGAGTGCTGGGATTATGGATCTGGGCCACTATGCTCAACAGACACAATTTTTATGTAAGAAAGGTAAGTATGGTTTTTCCTTGAAGACATGGGGTAGGCAGAGAATTCATGAACGAAAATCAAACTGCACAGGAGATACTTCACAGAATCAGCAACTGGGATCTTGTCTTTCTTTCTTTCTTTCTTTCTTTTTTTTTGTGGCACTGGGGATCGAACTCACAACCTCGTGCCTGCCAGGCAGGGGGATCTCGTCTTATTAAAAAGTTTTTGCATGTCAAAAGAAATCTCCAACAGAGTGAAAAGAAAACCCACGAATTAGGAAAAAATCTTAGTTAGCTGTCCCTCAGACAAAGGACTTCTATCTAGAACATATGAAGAATTAAAAAAATATCAGGCCCCCGAAATTCAAAGACCCAATCCAAAAATGGGCATCTGAGATGAATACGTATTTCTCAACTGAAGAAATACAAATGGCAAATAAATACATGAAAAAATGTTCAGCATCATTGGTCATTAGGGAAATGCAAATTAAACAACACTGAGATTCCATCTCACTCCAGAAATAATGGCCAGGCTCAAGAAAACAACTGATAACAAATGCTGGAGAGGCTGTGGGGAAATAGGAACTCTTCTGCACTGTTGGTGGGAGTGTAGACTGGTGCAACCACTGTGGAAATCAGTGTGGAGGTTCCTCAAAAAGCTGGGATTGGAGATCCCATTTGACCCAGCTATCCTACTTCTGGGCATATTCACGAAAGAACTGAAATCATTATACCACAGTGATATATGTGCATACATGTTTATAACAGCACAAATTGTAATAGCCAAATCTTGGAAACAATCTAAATGCCCATCTGAGGAATGGATAAAAAAGTTGAGATATTTTTATACAATGGAATACTACTCAGCTAAAAAGAAGGATCATATTGAGGTTTTTATATGTAAATGGATGCGACTTGAGACCATACTCATAAGTGAAATAAATCAAACTCACATGTGTAAATACCATGTTGTCTTCCTAGTGTAAGAAACTGAAAGAGTACATAAGACACAAAAATCTTCAATAAATATTGTGAAAGGGTAAGAAACTGCTCAAAGGGGAAAAATAACTCAGGGAAAAGGAGAAAAGAAGGAAGGGAAAAGAAAAAAGATATAAATTTGTATATATGCACTTAAGGTAGCTAAGATGATTGTACTAATAATTTTATTAGTTCTTGGAACAAAACAGTTAACATTCATAGGAGTAGATCAATTTTGCATGTCTATATCTGGTAGTCTGAGTAACTCATGAAGATAACTGTGCAAAATAACAAGCTTTGTTAAGTTCCTACCAGCTTGTTTTGAAAGCCTATATTATTGTTATGGGGGTTTTGTTATTGTTATTTCTCTTTCTTATTTCTCTTGTATCTTTTTGTTTTGTTTTGTTTTGTTTTTCCCTCTAATACAGAAAGGATAGATGTACATGTATAGGCTTATGCATGCCTAGGATTTCTCCTAGAGAGTTTATGAGAATTGATTTTATTTATGATGTGTGATGGTATGAACAGCTATTTTGAAGAAAATGAGACATTATGGTAGCCATTGTTGATTTCCTGTTGTCTTGTTTTGAAGTCCTGTAATGCTTTTATTCTTTTGTTTTGATTGGTCTTATACTATTTTGTTTTGTTTGAATTCATTGTGTGTGAAGATATGGACAACTGTTTTGAAGAAAACAAGAGACATTATTATAGCCACTGTTGAGTTCCTGTTGTCTTGTTTTGAAGTCCTTGCATTGTTCTGTTGTGATCTGCTTTGTTCTGTTTTTTTGTTTTCTCTTTAAAATAAAATTTTAAAAAAGAAAGATAAGTATGGTTATAAAGGCAGACACTGCTGTTCATTCAAAGTGGGGCTGCCATGGGAATTTTACCTTGACGTGCTTCGTTTTCTCCAGCCTTATCCTCTTTGGAACAGTGGAGCTGGTGCCATGTTGCCATGTTACTTGGGAGTCTTTGCGGTTAAAAGCTGTAGCATCGTTCTTTTGGTTGATAGCTGCAGAATGATGCATATATTGTCTTTGTAAGCTAACCCCATCTGTTTAGTAGTCCAGAAAAAGAAATGGGATGGTACTGTATATGTGGAAGGATAGATTATGCTATGTGCAGTAGTGTGCCAGGAACTCCAAATGGGCTTTTATTTTCCTCTTGGCATCAGGTGCTAAAGTGCTAGAGAGTGCAGGCTCCTCCTTTCTGAGTCTGCTGTGACTCGGGCATCCCATGTTGTTTCAGTTGTGCTGCATGCATTAGAGAAGAATATTAAGTTTCCTTCCAATGCTGGAAAAGAGTTATGATTCTCCAGGTGTTCTTTTCATAGCCAGTGATGGAATCCTTTACTTTGCCAATGGGAAACAATTTGTTATGACCTACAGATCAAAACAGCTTTTCCAACCTCTATGGATGTGTTTAAGAATGCAACTTCTGTAAATGTGTTCTCACTGGGGGAAGTTCTTATAGTATAGTATCAAATTTCTCATTATAGGGAGGCAAGTTAAGTTTTGGACAACGAGCCTTTCCCATGTTCTCCATCATAGCAGTGTGTAGGTCTTTGGCGAGTTAGCCGGAAGATAGGGCGCATATCGTGATGTCTCCTTGGTAAGGGCAGGCTAGCATGTCTCAGGAGCCAGCAGAGATGGGCGATGAGGGTTGTTGCTAAGGTGCAGCTGCAGTGTCCTGCTGGTTCGCACACTCTCCCCTCAGCCTCCATGGTGGGTCTCTTGCTCACCTGTGGTGAGTTCGTGATTTGAATGCCCATCTGTGGAGAGCGATATATGAGTTTACAGTTCTCTTCCCCATGGTCATTTTTTATTTCCTTCATTCTGAGTCATCTTTGATTAGCCAGAATAAATATGTTACTGGTAAGCGTGCGTTTTTTGAAACAGTGCAAAATTCTCTTTTGCCTGTGTGACAGAGGATGGCCTTGATGGGAATAGTAATTTATGTTGTGTTTTAACTGTGGACCAGGAAGAAAGATGATGAAAATCATGTTGCAAAGTTTAAGTGTCTCCAATAAGTTGTTTGTATCTTTTTCTAATTGAGAGTCCTCAGCAAAAACCCTATGCATTCTGCCCTAAAATATTGTCAACACAATTCAATTCAACCATTTTTATTGTTCTGTTTATTAAAATTGAAGCTTCATTCAGATGAGCTAAAATTGCAAATAATAAATGAAGTACAGTGATGTTGGCAGTTTGTAAAGAGAATACGTGAACAAACTGGAAATCTGCCATCTCACTCCTGGCACTTTAAAGATTAGTTGGAGTGGGCGTGGATGTCATCAGAAGCATCAATCAGCCTTGCCAGGGATGATAAGGTTCTAAGGTCATCCTGGGGCTGGAGTTCCACAGACAGCTTGGTATAGGCTGGTGAGTTGGCAAACCAGGAATGCTAGATGATGGAAACGAAGGCCATTTCAAGAAGACTACTGGCTTGACATTAAGACAGGAAGTGGAACAGATATAGACTGGGGCCTGGAGGGACATTTAAGCCAAGAGAAAAGTGGAGTGAGATCTTGGAAGATTCATTTTTAATATACCCCCAAAATAAATGACTTGTATAGACTCTGAAGAAGACATGTGTGTATGTGCATGCACACACACTGAAGATTTTTGTTCTTATCTTTCCTGACTCCTGAAAGTTAAAGTCTCGTGCTGGCTTCCTTTGTGGTACGGGGCCAGGTCTTTGCAGTTTCAGGCAGGTGTTTATGGCAACTGTGACTTAGCAAACATTGTGTGAACAAGAAAAAACTTGTGGGTAAATTGATTGTCTGTAACAAATGGAAATTCTATGGTGGTACTCTGTGGGTGGTTTACAGGCAGAGTGCTTGATTCTCTTTTGATGTCTCACTGTTTTTTTTGTTCTGTTTTGTTTTGTTTTACAGTTTACTGAAGAGGCAGGATGCTGATGTAGACGTGGAAAAAGTAAGTTGACGAGTTTTGTGCTGGTGGCATGTGTTTTGTAAATTAGGAAGTATTTCTGGTCAGAACCCAGGATGAAGTTTGCTTTCAATTTGGGTTTACACTTGAGTCCGTACGTTTCTCAGAGAGAAGTTGAGTTGGAAATGGGACCTGGTATGTGAAATAGAAAAATGTTAGTTCATTTCAGTTTTGGTAATTAAACAAACATATGTTTTAGCTCTAAGTTATGTCTCCCTATTCCCAGAAATACTAGATGGGGACAGCTGTCCCATGGCTGATAAGCGTTTGGGCCAGTGTGGGATACGCAGTGCTGTCTGTAGGCTGGCTAAACTATGTCCCCTTTTAGCCATTTGTTTGTTTGTTTGTTTGTTTGTTTTGGTTTCCCTTTCCACTCTCAACTGGTTACTTGCCTCTGCCCTGGCTGTACTTTGTACTTTGGAATTGTGGCCACTGTATTAACAGATCATTTCTGGATGCTGCTGAGGCAAACATGGTTGTGACAGACCAAATATTACCATTTGGTGGAGTGATGCCTCAGAGCTCAAAATGAGGGCCATGCTATCCAGAAAGCTCCATGGAGCGAGGATGTGGAAGGACCGTGCCCGCGCTCGTGTGGCGAGCAGACGTTCGCTGGGTCTTCTCTGCCTGCCCTTTCTCTCACCTTCCTGGCCTGGAGTTCCCCACTGACAGGCTCAGCGTGCACAGGTCTCAGTGACCACCCAGGGAGTTCTTTGCTGCCCAACCCCACTGCCTGGGTGTAATTTTCCAGCAGTTCTGAGTTACAGCCTCAATTTCCTGGCCCCTCAAGGGCCACCATTTCAGTGTTAGCAACTTTGGGTTATTTCTCGTTTTCAATCTGAGTGCAAGAGAAGTTCTTCTGCCTGAACTAGAGTCATTCTGAATATAGCCAATGTGGGGTTTTTTTGCCAAATTGAGGCATATACTATCCAAAACGCTATTTTAGAACAGTCCTGAGCATCCCTTGACCTTTGACCCCACACCAGCCCCTAGCTTTTGTAACATGACCTATCTATTTCAGTCATGGGCTTTTCAGCTTCTACAAAGCAGGGGGACTTGGAGAAACACAAAGGTTTAATTGGGACAAGACAGGAGCTTTTTTAGAATCTTGCACACGTAGATTTTGGAGTGAATTGCAGAGATTCTCGTAGGATGCCAGTGTACTGTGAGCCCCTCCTGTGGGCCAGGCCCGCAGTGGCCAGGAGCCACCTCAGGGCAGTGTGGCACAGAGCAGCTGGCCCACCTGGCAGTGGCAGTCCAGGGAACGCTTGGTGTCACCCTGGGCTACACAGTTTGCCTTGACCTGCCCGTCTAGGGCTAACCCGGGTCCACAGGATCAGCCCAATGCAAGGGCAGATAGGAGGGCTCAATAAATGTGGTAGGACCCTGAGAGGAAGGAGTCAAATCCTTGCTTCATTTCTGCCATGAACTTGCAGTTAAGACCTTAGCAAATCACTTCTCTCCAAGCCTCAATTGTCTCATCCGTAAGGTGGCCAAGGAAAATTATTCATGTTTTAGTTTAGAAACAGAAACCACACATATTTTTCTTTCTGACTTGGATCTTATACCAAAATGAAAAGAGGGCTGTGTATCAGTCAGTGTTCACTAGAGAAAGGTTTAATATAAGATATACAAATGTATGAGGATTTAGAAGATTGGCTTACACTGCAGAGTCAAGTGTGGAAGAGTTAAAAAGGGCTGTCTGTGGGCTGGAGATCCAAAGCACCCAGTTGAAGAAGGCCTGCCGTGTCTCCGGCAGGTCCACACCAGGAGGCCAAAGGGGCTATGCTGGAAGACAACGTCCAAAATGAAGATGAAGAGTGGAACTCCTCTGAAGGAATTGAAGCAAGTCTTCCTTCTTTGTTCACCTTTTATACCATTCATGCCACAAACCTACCCAGGGTGGGTCTTCCGTTTTCAGAAAATCCCTCAGCCACACCCAGAACTACGCTGATCCAGTTTAGTTGGGCATTGCTTTCACATATAGACGCAATCAGTTAGCTGTCACAGGCTGTCGGCCTCCACTCTGAAGAATATTTGACCAAGCCCGCACAGAGAAGAAAGGTGGAGCCCTCCAGACACAGCCTGGCAGCGATGAGTGTCTGGCAAGGGACTGAGCAAATGTGACTGGCGCTGGCCTGTGGGTGTCTGTAGGTACGAGAGAGTCCGGAACACGGGAAACTGAACAAGGAGTGGGAAATGCTTCCTGCATTGCGAAGTGAATTTGAGCTGCCTCTAAAGGACTCTTCCTGCTCCCCCTCAGTCAAGCAGTTAATGACCTGAAAAACACTTATCTGCCTTAGGGGAGTTCACTGTTTGAAAAGCTCTAATTCAGAATCTTTTTCTAATGCTGATAGAAAGCTATGGAGTGCATGCACCAAGTCTTCTTTCTGCCTTTCTGCCTGTGCTTGTGGATCTGACAAGCTAAATCTAGAATGGGATGCCTCTGTTGCATAAAGAAATGTTACCAGTTGGCTAATAAAGAAAAATCACAAACCTCACAATATTTTTTAAATGGACGTTGGAGACTTTTCTTTTAGTTGAACATTTTTGTAAAGATAGGACTCTATGGAAAATAAGCTTTTTTTGACATGAAAGCTCAAACATTGTTAAGCATCATTTCTAAGCTAATTAATATCTCTGGTTTATTGAACTTGTATTACAGGCTGAATGTTTTGTTTATGTTCTTCTTACCCATTATAACAGTCCAGTATGGGAGCCATGTTCTTCCCCATGAGTGACACAAGGCACTGCAGTTGTAGTAGAGATTCTAGTGAGATCTGTCTGGTTCCAGAGCCTTCTCCTTCTCATACCCCACCTTACCTTGGAATTGATGTAATACTTGAGACAATAGATTTGTGTGAACCCTTTTAAAAAGTTTTATGAGTAAGTAATGTGAAAGCATTGCTACTTCCTGGAGAAGTCTTCCGTGAGCCCTTTATTCCATATGGGGTTGCCTGTCAATGCTGTGATTTTTCGAAGCTGTTGTTACAGTTGTATGGTCATTTGTATGATGTCTGTGTAACAACTGTGTTCCCTATTAGACAGTAAATTTTGTCAGGTCAAAATTCTCATCTGTGCCAAACCCAATGCCTGCCTCAGAGTAGGTCATCTAAAAGTGTTAACTGCAGTGCCTGCCATGTGAATGAAGGACACGTGACCAAATTAGAGGTTAATGAGAGCCAATAAAAGCCATTTCGGTACAGCATATCTTTAAGTAAAAGTTTTACTGTACGTGCCAGAAACCGTGGTTTCTCTTCTCTGTCTAGAGATTTTATCTTGGAAACCATGCTTATTAATAACCTGTAGCCATAAGACAGTAGTTCACTGACTTTCTCTCTGAAACAACAAAATTTTGAGCAGACAAATGAATAGATGATTCTCTCTGTCTTTTTTTTTTTTTTTTGTGGCACTGGGGATCAAACACAACCTCACACCTGCCAGGCAGGCACTTAAGTCACTGAGCCAAACTCACGGCCCTGGTTTTTTGAGACAGGGTTGCACTATGTATATGTAGTTCAGGCTGGCCTTGCACTCACGTTGTAGCCCAAGCTGGCCTCAAACTCACAACGCTCCTCCTGCCTCAGCCTCCTGAGTGGTGGGATTAAAGGCGTGTGCTACCATACCCAGTTTGAATAGATGATTCTTAAGAGTGAAGTATTCCAAGCAAGCAAAGAGAGGCCAAAAGATAAAGGAGGGTAAAGCCTTTAAAGTATAAAGGAAATATTAAACCTTTCTTTTTTGGCACTGAATCACCTACAACTCTTGAGGAATACAATTCTGAGTATTATTTCCATAAATCAGTGCTTCAAATGCACAAGTTATAGAACACATCTTTAAAAGTAAAATCCATAGTTACCCAAATTTTGAAGAATATGTAATCAGGTTATATCAGAACAAAAAAAAAAAAGGCTTTTTTTTTTTGGTACTGGGAATTGAAAAATTTACTTTTTAATAAAAAAGTGAATTAAATTGAGTTATCCTATTTAAAATATAAATCATGACTTAAATGGATTTAATGAAAATAACAACTACTTTGTTCATAACTGCTGACAAAAGGCTGAGGAGAGAGGTGTGATTTTCATGGGCCCCGATTGCCTTTGTCTAGTGCGTGGAGAGTATTTTAGAACCTGCCGTGAGAGAGGCCCTGTCATTTCTGCAGTTTCAGAGAGAGAATTCCCGTCTTATCATTCCAACTGTCCTCAGGGTTTAGACAGCTGCATTCAGGCTGCAAATGCAACTGCAGAGCTGATAGACTCAGAGGCCTTCAGAAACAAAAATTGCCATGCAAACACAAAAGTAAGTAGAAAAATTATCTTCTGCTTTAAAATTGTTTCCTTTTCCTTAGAGTGAAACCTTTGAAATGTGTCGATCTATACATAGAACACATACATGGTAGTCCTACCAATTTTCAGTGTTCTTTGGTCTTAAATCCTAAGTGAAATTATGAAAATAACATACATTCTTATTTCTTATTCTCATGGGAAAAAAGACTAGTTTTAAACAGCTGAGCATGTAAAACTCAAGGCTGCATCTGGCATAGAGCTTTAAAGCCCTGTGTATGTGATTCCCACCCTGCTTCTTAAGAGCTAGAGAAATTAACTCATGTATGCTTTTTGTATACTTGGGAGCACAATGACATAGCGGAACAAAACTCCCAACCTACTACATGTCCAGTACGAGTTCGTGTTCTCTAAAATCGAAGAATGAATTTTAGGAACAATGAAGGTTAAGAACAGAAATATTTATTGAGAGAAAGAAAGCTGTCTGAGAGAGACAGAAGGGGTTCTGCGTGGGTTGCCAAAGACTCTTGTCTTTTTTAATGACTTTTATAGAGTAAAACCCTGATGGGGAAAACTGGGAACTCACAAGGCAAATGGGCATGAGGTGGGACAGAACTGTGGTGAACCAGTAAGATTAATTGTTTAGGTAAAATTGACCAAATTAGGGACAAATGGGGAAGTGAGTCACATAGCAAGTGAGCATTCTTACAGATCAGTGAGTTTCTGTAGGGGGTTGGAATGGTGACTCCTGGCTTCTCAAGGTGATCCATACCTAATCCCTAAGGTTTATACTTAGGGTGTGGTTGCATTTGTTTTGCCTTCTGTCTTGAGATCTGGCCCACGGCAAGAGGTGTGTGTCTCTTCCAAGGTTGCAAGACATCTGGTCCTCTGTGCCTGTTCCTTTGAGGGCCTAGCCCTGTCTGACTGCCTATAATATTTCTAACTGACTCAGTTGCCTGTAACAATAGGATTTCTTGGGCTCAGAAGGTCAGCAGTGCTTATATGTGGTGTCCAGGGGCTTCAAAGTGGTAGTGGTAGCAAGGCATGGAGCTGTGTCTCCAGCACGACTGGAGGAGCATTTTAGATTGGGAGTGCACCGCCTCACCATGTGTGCCAGGCGCTTTAGGGAGGTGGCAGAGCGAGTGAAGAGGAGGAAGGACCACAACATTCTTGCTTTCTGAATGGAGGCAAGGGGCACCCGTGCTTCTGATGCCTCCAGAGAGGCAGACTGGAGACGGCAGCTCCTGCGTGCAGGTGGGAGCTGCCCCCTAGCCTGTCTACTGCATGTGCTCAGGGCTGCCAGCCTCAGGGACTGTAGGAGGCCAAGTTTGCTTACATTCTGCCAGGTCCCCGGCCCCAGATTCACACCCAGATGGGCCCATTCTGCTGGTGATCAGGCAACAGAAGGACCCCACCTCATTGTGTCACTAAGTGAGGGTCACATTTCGTAGGGTCCACTTACCTGGTGACTGGGGATCAGAAGAAGGGAGTGACTTTGGGTTGGGGAAAAAGAGAGAGAGAGGTATTGTGAATTTAGAAGGAAAACACACTTAGAATTTTGTTTTAGACTCAGAGACCAACATTTTTAGTTCTGGATCAAATATAGTTGCTATGCCTCACCTATAATAACTAACCACTTTTTTTGCATAAATCTCTGAATTGTAAAAGTGCTGCTGTCTAAGAAGAAAAAACATTCCTCTGCCAATTCGAATTTTCCATGATAATAAAGGATCCCTCTTCTCAGACATTATAAACTCAGGTGAATATTGATGGTAATTGAATGAGCTACAGATAAAAAAATGTTACCTTTGTGATTCAAGGAAACAGTAGAAATATTTGGAGTAGATTGTTTAGTCAAAACAAAACAGCTCGTTCATTCATTCCTTAAACACTAACGGACACCAGTGGGCGACCCACTCGCTGCTCTCAGCCACCTGTTGTCTTCCGTTTGCCCCAGTTTGCTGTAGGAGGAAGGGTGGAGCAAGGTAAGTGAAAAATTTGCCCAAGGACTGATATCTAGGAAGTGTCCAGGTCCCAAAGTACCACTCAGACTCGGCACTCCCTCATCTTCCGTTCCACGGGGAATGCCCTCTCACACTGCATTATTAGCCTCAGGCAGTTTTACACGTCTTTCATTTTCTCTTCACTGAATTTAAAAGGATTTTCTCCCTTCCTTGTGGTTTTAAAAGTAGCAGTCATGTTTTTATCAAGAAGTAATAATTAGAAACCTAAAAAGGGAGTCATCTCTAAACCTAAGCTGGCGCTGTGAGGTGATCCCCTGTGGCTGGGGGGAGAGTGAATTCCGGGGAGGGCATCCTGCAGACAGCAGGAGCGGGGAAGCCTTGGAGACTCCATCTCTCGCCCCTTGCTGGTTCCCAGGCTTAGGGATCAGTTTGTTACACTCCTCATCTCAGTGGTCATCATTCCGGAAGATAAGAGCTGTGTGTTGCCAGGAGTAAGTAGGAAGTGGTGCTGCCCTTGTTAACAAGAGACAGCCTAGACAAGCCCTCACCTATTTGTGCCATTGTTTTTCCACAGAAGCTTTCTCCTGTAGCTGTGAGTTACTGTGTAATTGGTTTTGCTGCAGCTATGACTGCTGCATAGGGGTTGTTGTCATTTGGTTGTCTGTCTTGCATAGGCTTACTGTCTGCTGAAATCACATGTGAAGGAAAGATGATGAATAAAGTATGTATGAAAAATGGCTTAAAAGGTGCCTTAGTCACTGCCCCTGATCCCTTCTGAAGGTGGGGCTGCACTTGTTCTGAGACTCGTATGGCATGGGCCACAAGAATACATAGAAATTCAAGCTTTTCCTTTAAGGAAAATTCTTATTGTCCACATTTATCTGACAGTGACATTTTATTTAAGCAGAAAACGTTCTTTTTGGTTTGTTCTGGTTTCTGTAACAAATTACTACAAACTTAGTGACATGAAACAGCAGAGATTTATTCTTCCTTCGTAGTTTTACAGATCTGTTATCCAATATCAAGGGTCAGTGAGGCTTCACTACCTCTGTTGTGCAGAGAATCTATTTCTTCCTCTTCTAACTTCTGGTGATTGCTTGTGCTCCTTGACCTGTGGCCACATCAAGCTAGAATCTACCTCTGGCTTTGCATCTCCTCCTGTGTCCCTCTTATAAGGGTATCTGTGATGGTTTTTGGGTCCTACTAGACAGTTCAGAGTTAATTTTCCTCTTGAGATTCTTAGTTTTACTACATTGTGATCATATGAGGTAATATTTACAGGTTGTAGGGCTTGGGAAGTAAATATCTTCCACAGGGTACTTTTCTTCCTACCATACCTTCTGTTTGAAATTTTCTGTATTTTTCATTCATAATGTAAAGCTTATGTTACTCGTTACTTCAGTCAATTTTGTTTTCTTGAAAAGGGATACTTGAAAGATCTAAAAACTGATCTCTTCTTCCAGATCTTAGAATAGGCAAGGCCAGGCTGGTCTTTCTCAGATTGAGGTTAGTGTAAGAATAAGGAGTCATAGGCTTTTAGAGCTGGGAGGAGCCTTAGAACTCATACTGTTTTCTTGTCAGATGGAAACTGAGGCTGGAGATACAGAGTCACCCAAGTCAGAAGCAGAGATGGGACAAGCTCTTCCTCTTCCAGTCCACCTCTTCTGTTTCTGCAGACCTTTACAGTGTACACTGCTTTAGCCTCTGTATCCTTGTTCTTTTGTGAGCCCTTCAGTTCCTAAAAACCATCCCTGGTGCCGGAAAAAACAAAACAAAACAAAACAAAACAAAAAAAAACTCAGTTCCTGAAAACCTCATGCCTGAAAACCCTCTTTCCCTTGACCAACAGGCATGGTTCTTCCAACTTGCTTCCCTTAGCTTGTCTGTCCTTTCAACCACTTCCTCCTGGATCCAGTCCTTTTATGTTACTGTGTCTTTGGTAATTTGGCCCTTGGATAGTACTTCAGAGATAACTGGCCAGACCAGAGTGAGAGGTCACTGCTAGGTCTCATGAGATGCACCTGTGTTCTGTAACAGTATACAGCACAGACCAAGGGTACATCTCTAACTTGGTCACTATATCCTGTCTATCGGCTTGCACTGAGCCTGCACTGATGAAAGTTCTTAGTTAGGATTTCCTAAATATGAATTGCTTT
>RJWM01012138.1:0-57458 GCA_004363535.1 Dasyprocta punctata | reverse complement strand
TATTTATAAATGAACGGTTTGTCTTTGACTTCCTTACCAGTTTTTGGGAACCAGCCAAGTAAAAGTCTGGTTTCACAATTTTGAGTAAAAATCATTCATCTCTCTGGCTGATTATGTTGAAGTTTCAACACAGTTTAATTTTTTCTATCAGCTGGCAATAATTACCCTAACACTTAACCTCTCTTGGTTTCCAGTTCCTGCTTGAAACAGTGGAGATAATAATAATAATAGCATTTCCTCTTGGGTAATTAGGAGACAGCACATGGAAAGCTCTTGGAGCAGTGTCTAATGTAACTTGGCACTTGCAGTGTCCCAGCCATCATTACTACTCAGGAGCGAGTGGAGGCTCCACACTTGCCACTCCCCTTCTGCGCTCGGCTGGAGTGCTTGTCTCATATCTGTTCAGTTTACACACTCAATCTAAAGGCCACATAATTTTTTCTCTTTGCTTTGCTTCATTGCACTGGTTATAAACTCCATCGAAATGTTGAATAAACATGGTAAGAACAAATTTTATTTTGTTTCAATCTTAGGGGATAATATTTAGTGTGCGCTCAAAATTATATAAAGTTAGTCATAGGTTTTTCAAAAAAAAGACCCTATCAAGTTGAGGATATTTTCTTATATTTGTAGTTTATTAAGAGTTTTTGTCAGGAGTGGGATAATTTGGTTTTGCTTAATTATTTTATGTGTCTATTAAAGTAATAGGGTTTTCTTTTTTTAACTTGTTAATGTGGTGAACTGTTCTTCTTAACTTTAAAATGTTAAACCTGTTTTGTGTTAGATGTCACTTGGTCATGATGATGCACTGTTGAATTCAACTTGCTGAAAATCTTTGAAGAATTTTGCATTCGTGTTAATGGTGGATATTGATACGTAGTTTTTCTCTTTACTGGCTTTAGAATCATTAAACTCATAAGCAAGTGGGTATTTGTTCTCTTTTAATTTCTTGAAGAGATTGTGTGAAAATGGAATTAAATCTGGTTTGACTAGTCTGTTGAATTCTCCAGGGAAATCATTTGGACCTAGAAATTTTTTTTTCAGAAGATTTTAACTATAGGTTCATTTTCCTTAATATATGTGGGCTATTTTGTTTGCTTATTTCTTCACTAGCATCCTTTGATAAATTGTGTCTTTGAAGGATTTTGTCCATGTTATCTAAGCTGAACTTACTGGCATAAAGACATTCATAATATTGTATTATTATCAATCTGTAATGATGTCACCTCTCACTCATAATATAGCTAATCTATGCCTTATTTTTGTTGTTGTTGTTGTTGTTCTAATCAGTTTAACTAGAAGCATTGTTTTTATTTTTTCAGAAGAATCATAGTTTCACTGAGTTTGTCTATTGTTTTTCTGATTTCTGTTTCATTTATTCTTGTGATCTTTAATATTTTATTTCTTCCACTAACTTTGGGTTTAATCTGTCCTTTTCCATAGTTTCTTAGATGGAAGCTTAGAGTACTATTTAAAACTTTATTTTGCCTGATATAAGTACATTAGAGATATAGATTTTTAAGTGTTGCTATAGTAGAATCCCACAGATTTTGAAATGGTTTGTTATTTAATTTAAAGTACTTTGTAATTTTCTTTTTGGCTTACTTTTTGATGTATGGGTTATTCAGATTTGTGTCATTTAGTCTTCAAATATTTGGGAATTTTCCAAATATCTTTTTATTATTGATAACTAACTTAATCCCATTGTAGTTAAAGGACATGATCTGTGTAACTTGAATTCTTTCATATTTTATGTTTTCATTTTCATTCATTTCAAAGTATTTCCTGTATTTGCTTATAATTTCTTCCTTAATTTATTGTCTATTATTTAAGGGGATCAAGAGATGGGTGGTGGGAGGGAGAGAAGGATGGAAAGGGGGACAAAGAAAGGAACTGAGATTTATTATGTACATGTTCCAATTCTCCAAAAGGCATGTAAACATTATGTAGCACAACATACACAAATAAAAATGTGTAATTGAATTTCTACATATTTTTAGATTTCACAAATTTCCTTCTATTGTTGATTTCTGATTTCTTATTAATTTCAATATGCCAAAGAGCATACTTTCTTTTATTTTAATTTGGTCTGGTTCCTTTTCATGAAATGTCTTTTAGAATCTTTTGACTATTTTAGTTTTCTCATACAATTGAGTTATATATTTACATCCCGGATGCTATACTTTAATTTATAACTATCTATATTTTAATCTGTATTATTTAAGTCATCCAACGACTTTAGTTCACTTTCCTGTGTGGTATGAGACAAGGATCAGGCTTTTTATTTTTTGTTTTTCAATATAGAAATCTAGTTATTTCAGAAACATTTGTTGGAAAGATGGTTCTTTACTCATTGAAATACTTCGGCAGATTTGTTAAAAAATCAATTCTTGTATGGATCAGTTTTTGAACTTTGTATTCTATGCCTATTTTCTTCATATCCATTTTTCTGACATCATGCTGCTTGATTAATGTCAGTTTATTGTAAGCCTCAAGATCAACTAATATGAATCTTTCAATTCTATTATTTTTCAAATTATTTTGGGTGTCATAGGCCTTTCACATTTCCATATATATATTTCATAATCTATTTGCCAATTTTTCCAAAAAACACTTCAGATAATCACACAGGGACTGTATTGAATCTACTGATTACATAACAGAGGGAGAATTTGCATCTGAACTATATTTAATCTAACCAGTGGTCATGGTTTGTCTCACCATTTAATTGAGTGTTCATTACTTTTTCCAATGATTCTATTGTAGTTTTCTGGGTATAAATCCTTGACCTATTTTGTTAAATTTCCCACTAATTAACTTGTATTTCTTTTGCATATTGCATATCTTTTCTTTTGTTATCTAATTGTTCAATGTGAATCAAGAGAACCACATTTGATTTTTGTATATTTCCTTTATATCCTGATACCTTTATAAGCTCACTTATTAATTCCAGTGTTTTTTTATTTTAAAGAGAAAAAGCCCCACAAAATTTCAAAATGAGATAATTAGAGGGTAACAATGGTTAATATATTGAGTATTGTTATCTATATATTAGGTACTTAGAGTACAAGATATTGGCATTTAATTGTCCAAACAATATTAGAACAAACTTTTGTTTTCAATGAAATTCTAGTGGTTTTTCATGTGTATCTTTTGTTTTTTCAGTAAATTTTTGTGATGTTCTGTATAGAAGATTATGGCATTTGGAGATAAACATAGTTTTGCTTCTTTCTAATCTGCATGCCTTTTTTTTCTTGTCTTACTGTGCAGACTAAAATATCCAGCACAACATTAAGTGGAAGTGGTGAGAAGACATTTTCTCCTCATTACCAATCTTAGAGTGGAAAATGATATTCTTTTTCCATTATATATGCTATTGCTTATACATTACTCACAAATTCCTTTACCAAGTTGAAAAAGTTCTCTCTATTCTTAGAATCTGAGGGTTTTAATTATGAATGATGTTAAATTCTGTCAAATGCTTTTATTATATGTTTTGAAATACATAGTTCCATACTTTCTTGTGTTGTTCTATAACTTATATTAAAAATCACATTTTATGGCAATACAACTATCTTAAATTGACTGATTTACTTATGTAATTGTGTGCCTATTGTTTTTAGAGCAATGGACGTACCGCATGAACACAAACTGTTTATTCTTTTCTAGTACCTGGAACATAGCAGGCATTTAGTAACTAATGAACCGAGAAATTTACATATGAAAATATGAATAATGCTTGTCATATGATATTCTTTTTATGTATCTAATTATCCTCTACCTTCATTTAACATTGAGGCCCCTGATGGCCACAAATGCCCCACACTTTTGTTTTGTTTTGTTTTGTTTTGTTTGACACAGGGTCTCACTGTGTAGCTCAGGCTGGCCTTGAACTCATTATGCACTCAAGGATGGTCTCGAACTTGTGACAATCCTTTTGCCTCAGCCCCCCAAGTGCTGGAATTACAGGTGTGTGCCACCATCTTTGGCAGTTTCATTTCTAACCCAAGATTTTGGATGGAAGTGTCCATCAACAATTATTAATTTGAGTGATTTGTTAGCTGAAACATCACTGCACAATAGGAGCATCTTTTAATTTGCTTTTGCTGGATAGAAAAAGGGTTACAGGGAATCAGAAGAAAAGGATAACACAATGGAGTGGCATCAACTCTACCCTTGCCCTTGGCTCTTTCCTCCTAGGATTCTCCCTGGCAGGGTAGGGTCTAGATATTTTTTCCCTGAGTTCCTTGCTTTAAAGTCGATAAAACTAAACCCTAAAAGATGAGCATATTTCATGAAAACCAACTTCTAATTGCAGATTCTAATCCTGATTTTTCCATCACAAAGCTGTATAACCCTCTGCAAGTCACCTTGCCCTACAGAGCTGTGCTGGGCTTTACTTTCATCATAAGGAGGGATCCTGCTTCACAAGGTCATTGTGGGACAGTTAAGAGAGTAAGTGTGAAAGCATTGTGAAAAGCATGACATAGATTGCAATGCTCAATTTTTAATTAAAAGATGAAACTAGAGACTTACTTCCTTTGAGATTTAGAGTATAATAGTGATGATAAGCCAATACAAGTCAGTCTTATTTTTATAAGATTTCAACTGAGACACTTTGAATACCATTATGTGATTAAAAAATTGCAATTTCTGTAGTGCATGTTCCCTTAATCATTGCACAAATATATGTGAAACACTTCCATTGTGGCAAGGACTGTTCTAACTGCAAAGCAAAAATTAGAAAGAGCTCCATGTCTTAGTTACTTTTCTTGTGACTGAGACAAAATATCCAACACCCAGAGCTAAAGGAGGAAAGGTTTATGATACCTCAGAGTTTTTAGAGGTTTCAGTCTATCTTACTTTTCTTGTGTTGCTAAGACAAAATACCTGATGCCCAAATTAAAGAGGAAAAGGTTTATTTATCTCCCAGTTTGTGTAAGTTTGAGTCCATAATCAGCTGGCTCCAAGGCAGAGTGACACTTGGCAGAGGGCCACAGTTCATGGCGGCAGAAAACAGCAAAAGCAACAAGAGCAAAAGGGACCAAAGGGAGGAGAAAACCTCTTTATCTCCCTTATATTGTATACAGTCCACCTGCCTCACATTGCCAATATCAGTACTAGACAATGAACCAATCACAAACTCTAGATTTAGTTGCCTCCAAAAAACCTACCCTCTGTGACTGCATGAGGCTTTGGCAGGGACATCAAGACACAAACCATAACATTCCACCCCTGGACCCCTGAAGATGCACATACATCCATTTATGTGAAAGGCATTTAGGCCATTTCTAAGAGTCACCAAAGTCCTAACAGTTTCAGCATTGTGGAAAAGTCCAAGTCCCTAGTCTCCTCCAAGGTATAAGGCAAACTCTTAGCTGCAAGCCCCTGTACAAATGACAAGTTAAACACTTCCAACATTCAATGGCACAAGATAGACATTTCCATTCCAAAAGGTACAAATAGGAGGATACAGTATTGGGACAAAATTCAGCAGGGCAAACATTAAATCCTGTAGTTCCATGTGGGACATCTGAAGTAATCTCTGACAAGTTGTGAGCTCTAAAAGGCTTATGTGACTCTGCTCCTATGGCACTTTCAGTGGTTGTAGCTCCCACTTCTCTGTCTCAGGCCAGCTCTGCTCAATCCTTGCAGCTTTCCTTAGATGACCCATGTTCCTGTCTTTTCCAAACTTCTGCATTCTCCACTGCACCTCTGGTTTCACCCTCACAGCTTCACACATTACCTTCTCAGGGGCACACTGCCTGGCCTCCCAGGTCTTCTGAAATCTCGGTGGAAACCTTCTTTACCTCATAACTCGTGCATTCTGCATGCACCTAAAACCAGAGCCAGGTCGATGATGCCAAGGTCTGCTGCCCATCAGAGCAGTTGCCAGGCTTTCTTTTCTTTTGGCTGTAGGGTTCAAGTGCCTAGATTGCTGAGCACTCTGAATCCAATTCTGAAGAACAAATTCTCTATGCTGCCACCATTCTGGCATATGGTGTGCTACAGCTTTCTCCTCAGAGAAAAGTCTCTCACTTTTGCAGTTTTGAGGCTGCAAAGGGTGGAGACTTGCTGTTTCTTGTGATGCCCTCAAGCCATCTTTTCTATTGTCCTGTCACTTCTCAGCAAAAGAGATCTCCTCAGCTCTATCTCTGCAATCCACAGCTTTACTGGATCTTCTCTTCTGGCTAAATTAAAAATGTTTTAAATCATGCTGCTCAGCTCTTTGCTCTTGATTCTCAATATAAATCTGGCTAAAAACCCAGCAGTAGCCATGCCACCTCCTCAATATTTGACTACCTTGGAATTTCTTCTGCCAGATTAATCAGTTTGTCACCCTTAATCTCAGTCTCAGGCAAAGTTTCTGGATACAAACTTTCTTCCAAGTCGTAACAAATATTGCCTGGAGTCCAGCAGCCAGTGCAGTTCTTCACAGCAGAAACCTCCTGAGCCTGGACTTTACCAGCAGGATTTCTATCAGCCTTCTGGTCTTCTGAGCTCTAATCAGAATCTCCCATTCAGAAGAACTTAAGGCATTCTAGCTCTACTCCCAGAAGCCATTCCCAGGTCACGTAGTCACAGCAATGACCCCACTTCTCTGGTACCAAATTCCATCTTGGTTACTTTTCTCCCATCACTGACACAAAATATGTGACACCCCAAGTTAAAGAAGGAAAGGTTTATTCAATTCACAGTTTAAGGTGGTTTGAGTCCATAATCTGCTGGCTCCACGGCAGGGTGGCATGGCAAAAGAGTAACAGTTCACGGAAGCAGTAGACAGTAAAAGCAACAAGAACAAAAGTGGCAAAAGAGAGGAGCAAGTCTCTTTTCCTCCCTTATATTGTACGCAGTCCACCTACCCTATGATGGGTGTTGCCCACACATTGCCAATTCCAGCAGTAGACAATGAACCGATCACAAACTCTAGTTCCAGGCACCTCCAAAAAGCCTGCTCCACGTGACTGAATGAGGCTTTGGTGGGGACATCCAGACATAAACCGTAACACAGTCTTAATTTGGCTGGCTCCAAGGCAGGGTGGCATGGCAGAGGAGCATCACAGAGGAGAAAAAGAAAGCTCATGGCATGGAAAGCAGAAGGCATAAGGTAGCAGAAGCAGAAGCAGCAAGTAATGACAGCAGCCCTCTTTCAGTTTATTATATTTTTTCCAGGCTGTACACCCTTAGGGTGAAGTAACCCTCATACCCAGGGTGGGATGTCCCATTATCCACACCCAGAACTATGTCAAACCAATCAGTGGACTGATTTAGTAATCACACACTTAAGCCCAGTATCACACACTCTAGATCCAGCCACCTCTGAAAAGCCCCAGCTATGACCACAGATTGCTTTGGGAGGGCATCTAGACACAGCCATATCACTCTCATTGTGTGGATTTATATTCTCATGGGGAAGACATGTAAACAGATAATTATCTTTGCATGAAAAATACAATGAGAGAGGAATAATCCTGATATCTTTACAATAGTATCCATCACAGGAGTTGGGGAGGTGGTGATAGATTTTAGAAAGTAATAGCTGAAATGTGTCTTTCAGAGTAAGTAAACATGTGATAAATATTGAATGAATGAATGGTTATTGCATCATTCTTCTTGATATCAAAGTTCCTGGAGGGCACAGCACAACAATGGAATGAAGAAGGGAAGGGGTTATTCTGTTGAGAAATTACCAGCATTCTGACTTGAGGATGTCAAATAGGAAGCTGGTGAGAATGAGAAGAATTGTTTCTGGGAATAACAGATCATAGGAGACCATACTGACTTCACTGAGAGGCTTAGAAAATCTTCTAAGAGATGGGGAGACATAGGGGAAAAGGACTGGCATGGACATGCCTTGCTTTATATGGATCAATCTGGGTGATACTTCTTCCCTGAAATCTTTGAAATGACCACAGACCAACTTGAGATCAATATGTTCTGACTATGATTTCGAAGGCCCAGTATTCAGTATCACTGATGCTAATTTCTGAGTTAGTTGTTTAATACCTCAAGAGAATTAATCCACATCACCTTTCTATAAATGAACTGTTTTGGGGGTCAAAGGACAATCCCTGGTTCCATGATTTGTGGCTTGGTAAAAAAAAAGTCTCATTGTATAAAAATAAGTTTCTAGGTTAGATTTTAAGAACAGCGTTGAGAACTGCTCATGATGTCAAAGGAGGCCCCGAGACTTGTCTTCTACATACTTAACTTTAATTATCATTTGAATTTTGAAAATTTTAAAATCATCTCCCAGGAAAAGTATTATTGGTAAACATAGTTCTTTTGGTTTTCTGTTTTAGGTTTTTAACTGAAGTAAAATTCACCTAGCAAAAAATTATTATAAAATATACAACTTAGTAGCACTTAATACATTCACAAGTTTGCAGGGTAAGCCTTTTGTTACCATGTAGCTAGTAAATTTTCCAATTCTTGATTTTTTTTCTAAAAATACATAATTAATATAGTCTCAAAATATGAGCAACAATTAAAATATATCAATTGTTATTCTTGGCTCATAACTTGAAAGAAGCTCAGGTGAGACACTTCAGCAACTAGAAATATTTCTTTTTTGTCTGGAATTTAGTGTTTCTTAGTCCTAGCTGCATGTGTAGGGGCTGGGGAAAGTTAAAACTGTCCCTGGAATCTCCTTTTAGAAACATTTATTTAATTGATTTTGTACATGATGCTGGCATCAATGGTTTTGATAATCTCCTCAAGTAAATTCTGATATGAAGCTGTGGTGGAGACCCACGATGTAGAGAAAGATACTATCATAAATGCATGCATTTGGGGAGGGCACATTGAAACAAATCCGTGACTGGGGATAAAGGACCAGGACATCAGTTAAGTAGGAAAAGCAGACCCGGGAGTGAAAGAGATGAGGCAATCCAAGGAGCAATGGAGGAGGTAGAAAGACAGAAAGTAAGGCTGGTGCCACACACATGTAAACATGACTCTAACTCTGAGGAAAGGAAAGAAGAACAATGGACACTGATGGGAAATTTTCTCAGTAGAGTTTTGATGGAGGGAAAAATAGCCCAAGAAAGGTGACATAACTGAAGCCATCTTTCTAAAATTTAGCCATCTGGGAACTTTCAGATTCTTGCTAACAGGATTCATGCAATGGCACCATTAAAGCGTGCCTGGGGGCTGACCCTGCCCAAGACCTCCTGAGTGAAATTGATTTTAATAGGATGCCCAGGTGACTTACATGCACAGTTAGGCTTATTAAGTGTTCTCTAGGTTCTAGTAAGAAGACAGCAAAATTAACTGATGGAGATGTTTCCTGCTTTTCAAAAGGAGGATGTGTTGAAGACTGAAGAAACTTGGGCTAAGTGTCGGAAGCCCTATGGTCTAATCTCAGCTTCTCTACAACCAGCTTCTGGAATTTCATATTTCCCTTCATGTATTTTGTCTGAAATGCCCTTTCATTCATAATCATCATTTGTCTTGAATTTTCAATTCCTTCTGGTCTTTACTTTGATGGAAACTAAATAGAAAAGGGGGACAGGAAGGTGTTATGTAACACAGGTTGCTCATGAGAAGTTTCCCTTTTCTTTTTTAAAATTGGATACTGATAAACTGCAGTAGCATATTGTACAAAGTGGTGCCATAGTATATGCATGCAATTATCAAATATCTGAGTGGAACTGATTCCAGGACTCCTGAGGATACCAAATTCCTTGGATGCTCAAGTCTGTTACATAAAATGGTGTGGTATTTGCACATAACCAGTGTATGACCTGCCAATATTATATATAATCTCTAGATTACTTACAATGCTTGATACAATATAAATGTCATGTAAATAGTTATTATGCTGTATTATTTAGGGGATAATGACAAGGAAAAAATATGTGCATATTCAACAAAGGCACAATTTTTTAAAAAATAATTTTGACTCACGGTTGGGTGAATTCACAGTTGTGAATATGTGGCACTGAGTGTATAACACAGAATGATTGAATAAAACTGATTAGCATATATATCACTTCAAATACTTCTCATCATTTATTCCTCCTGTCTAGCTGAAACATTATGCCCTGTAAACAACATCTGCTCATTTTTCCTAACTTGTAAGTTGCTAATAGGCCACCATTCTAGTATTTGCTTCTATGTGTTTGATTTTTTTCAATTTTCACATACATATTCCATGTTCAATTTTTTTGAGACAGCTTCTCACTATGTGGTTCAGACTGGCCTGGTCTCACTATGAATTCCAGGGTGGCCTCGAACTTGTGCAATCCTCCTGCCTCAGCCTACTGAGACATGGGATTACAGGCATGCACCACCACGCCTGGCCTCCACATGCAATAGTTTTCATTCTGTGCCTAACATATTTAACATAACATCTTCCAGGCTCACCCATGTTGTCACAAATGGTATAATTTCCTTCTTTTTTTAAGGTTTTGTATATGTAACATATATTCTTTATCGGTTCCTCAGTTGATAGAAAGGTTGATTCCAAATGTTGGATATTAAAAGTATTGCTGCAATGAGCAAGAAAGCAACAGATATCTCTTCAACATATTGATTTTAAATCCTTTGGTTATACACCCAAAAGCGGGATTGCTGGATTGTATGCTAATTATTTCTAGTGGTTTTTTTTTTTTTTTGAGGAACCTCCAAATCCTTTTTTCAGTGGCTGTAATAGTTTATACTCCCACCAACAGACTGCAAAGTTTCCCTTATCTTCACATCCTCACCAATACTTACCTTGCACTTTTTTGATAATAACGATTCTGGCAAGTATGAGGTGATATCTTATTGCAGTTTTAATTTGTATTTCACTAATGATTAGTGATGTAGAGCATCTTTTGAAATGTATCCGTTGACTATTCACCTTTCTTCTTTTGAAAAATGTCTAAAAGGCCACGGCTATTTAATTTAGTGCTACAGAGTTGTGTTCCTTATACATTTAGAATAGTAACTCCTTATCAGGTATATGGCTTGCAAATATTTTCTCCCTTTCTATAAGTTACCTCTCTATTCTGTCATTTCCTATGCTCTGCTAAAGGTTTTTAGTTTGATGCAATCCTATTTGTCTATTTTTGGTTTTATTGCCTTAGTTCTCAGGAAAAAATCCAAAACATCACTGCCCAGAACAATGTCTTATAGTTTTAGGAAAAATCTTTCTTGTATTTGAGCAAATGACTGCTGCAAACAGGGTTCAAGTGATGTGACTAATAATGAGTGAAAGAGCATTTGAGGCTGAACAAATAGAGATGGAAAAAAAACCATACAAAGGCCTATAAGAACGGGTTAAGTGAAAAATATAGTCAATACATCTGAGAGACAACTACACAGACATCAAGAAAGCCAGTCTTTATTAGTACTCAGTGGTATGAAAAAATTTCTTTAAACATTTCTTGTGTACAATTTTATTGAATTAACATAAAATTGTGTACTGTTGCATGCCTATGTTGTATGTATACAGGCAATGTATGTATTGAGAAATATCCAAAAATAACTGTCTAGGAATATCACAAATTCTTCACAGTGGTGGTTTTTCAGACACACACAAAACAAGGATGATTGAATGACACTTATTGCCTCTCTCACCAGAAGGTGAACTCTGTTAAAACAGGTACTTAACAAAAACACTTTACCCCTACTATATATGTATGTGGTAAGCACTCAATAAATACTTGTTGAATGAACAAAAGAGTGAAAGAGAGAAAAAATGCAATCTATGGGATCAAATAATAGTTACATTGCTGGAGTTCAGGGCCATGCAGGGCAGCAAAAGAGATACAGTAGACATCTGGGCAGATACATTCAGGTAGAGCCTTGAATACTAGCACAAAACCAGACTTTCTTCAATAAATGGGTAACCATTGCTCACCATGATAGAGGTAGAGGGTGGATTTCATGTGATTTCATACCACTTTATAGCATGAGGGTTGCTTTTTTCCATCTCTCACTACAAGAACAGTAATACTTTCTATGAACAAACGAGACATTCAGCCATCTTCTTTCAAGCACCTAATGGATGGGAAATTTTGAGGCAGCTAAGATGCTGCGGCTTAACGTTCACTTGCTGGTTGATGGAGGCCCAGAAAACAAAGTGAAAATGCTTCCATTTCCTCATTTCAATCTGGCATCACCATCTGCTGTGCTGATTCCCATGGCGGCTGCCATGGTGAAGACAGAATAAGGATGAACCAGGAAGTCAGAGACTTATGGATGCCAACACAAGACAGACTCAAAGCCCTGAGGTCACAAGGAGTCTTCTTCCTGATAGTTTGTCTTTAGCCATGCTAGGATTTCATACTTGTTATGCCATGGCCTTGTGTAGGCAAGCACAGGCCACAAAATTAATTCCACTAATCAACCTTTTGGTCATCTTCTATGTGGAAAATTCCTGCACTGTTGTCTCAATGACTGTTTTCTTTGAAAAGTCCTTAATTATTATTGAAGAGGTTTCCTGACATTCACTCCACCCCCTTCAACCCAATTTCACAGAAGACAGAGTAAGTTTTCCTTAAATACAAATGCTCTTCCATGACTCTCTCTAAATTCCTCACTGGCTCCACATTGTCCTTGAGACAATATCAAAGTCCCTGGTCTTAGGGCTCTGCCTCTCCCTGGGCCAATGTGACCTTTGAGTCTACTCTCCCTTGCCCACTTTGGTCCAGGCCTCTGACTGTCCTGCATTCCCCAGGTGTATCCTACTCTTTCTTTTTTATATTTTTGAAAAAATAAAATAAAATTTCATAATCAAATAGTAAGAGAATAACAATAGTTAATACACTATGCATAATTATCTTTAAAGTACCCAAAGTACAAGACACAAACCAAGGAGATTCTTACAAAAAAGAAACCAACAGCTAATAACTCTAATCTTCCTTTTCAATGAACTAAGATAAACTAGTAGTATGAATAAAACCAACTGGTACATACTGTACATTGAAATATTTTTTAAACAATGGAATTTATAATTTTGGAGATTATTCGAACCTCTTCCTACTTCTTATTTATCTCACTTCTTTGTTTCTCTCTCTCTGTCTCTCTCTCAAATCATAAATGGAAGTTGGACTTTGTCAAAGGCCTTTTCTGCATCTATTAAGATGATTGTGTGGTTCTTCCTTACTTCTGTTTATGTGATGAATTATATTTATTCATTTGTGTGTGTTGAACCATCTTTGAATCTCTGGAATGAAGCCTATTTGGTCATGATGTATGATATTTTTGATGATTTGTCACATTCTGTTTGCCAGTATTTTGTTAAGGATTTTTGCATCTATGTTCAAGAAATTGGCCTAATCCTTTTTGGTCAACTTCTTGTCTGGTTTAAGGATTGTATTCTGCTTTTTCTAAACATAAACCTTTTCCACATTGCCTGGAATCATGCACCTTTGTTCAGTCATCTAATCAGCTCCCACTCATTTTTACAGTATAGTCTAATGTCACTACCCTAGGGATACTTCCTTCAATCTCATGTCCTAGACCAGGCTAGGAAAATGTAAGATCTCATGGCATCCAACGAGCAGTTCTCCATGAAGGCATACAACTCAATTATAGTTAATTATTGGGCAACTTTTTGTTTAATTTAATTTTCCACATTGGACAGACCAAGTTGACCCTGATATAGTGCTGGTCTTTGTGACTTACCTAAACTTTCTTTTCAGTACTATTATTATCTTTTATAACATTAGTGAATTATATATCAGTGATGTCAATGAAAGTGGTATATTTTAACAAATTTGGTTATGAAAGGGAGGAGAGAGCTAGGATGGTATTCGGAGGGCATGGTGGAATAGCCTTAGCCATCTTGTACTGACAACAAAATACTGAGTGGCTTAAACAACAAAAATGAATTTCTCACCTAGAGACTAGACATCCCAGGTCGCAGTGCCAGTGGTTTCTAGTGAGAGCTCTCTTTCTGAGTTGTAGATGGCTGCCCTCTCATCGTGTCCTCACTTGGCGGGGAGATGGAGAGTTTTGGGGTCTTTCTGTTCATTTGAAGGGCCCTCATCCTATTTTAATATCCTCACCCTCATAATCTCATCTAGACCAGATTACCTTCTGAAAACCCAGTCTCCAAATGTCATTACACGGAATGTTAGTTCTTTAATATATGGATTGGCAACTTGTCACGATCACAAGTCAGTCCACAGCAGGGGTTACATGCTGATAGCAGGCCCTAAAAGAGAGAGGAAGGGTAAAACTTCAGGAGAGAAAAGGCATAATTGTAAGAGGCAGGAAGAGAGAGGAAAAGAGCTATGATGGAGAAAGTGGCTCTGTTTAGGGGATAGAAACTGTTCCCAGAGTGATGAGATGGAAGAAAAGGGTGTGTGCTGCTCCGTATAAACTCTGCTACGTGGTGGGAATGAGTTAGGAGAGTTCTCACTGATGGTTTCAAATTCCCTTTGGAAGTTGCTTGCATGAGTGTTTACTGAAGGGCTGGTATGGTTTGAGGTGAAAGAAAAGGTTTGAAATCAAGTGTGTGGAGAATAAGGAAGAGAGTTGCTATAGTCTAAATGTTGGTGCCCTCTCCCCCAAATTCATATGTTGCGATGTTAATCTCCAAATGATGGTGTTAGGAGAAGAGATCTCCGGGAAGTGATTAAGTCAAGAGGGTAGAGGCCCCATGGTTGAGACCAGAGCCCTCACTAGAACCTCAGAGAGCTGCCTTATCCCTCCCTTCCATAATGTAAAGACCTAACAAGTTGGCAGCATCTATAAGTCAGAAAGAAAGCACCCAAAAGACTCTGAATCTGTTTTAATCTTGAATTTTCCAGTCTGCAGAACTGTGAGAAATGAATTTTTGATGTTTTCAAGCTACCCGTTTATGGTGTTTCATTCTAGCAACCTGAGCAGACTCAGACAAGAGCTGACCAGAGAGACCCTGCCAGAGTGGACGGATCAGGAGAACTGGCTTATCCTGAGGGTCACAGTGTATCGTATAGGGTGAAGCAGAGACCAGCAGTGCTTTCCAGGTTCTTATTGTGCCACTCAGTGAATTGGATGGAACAACTGGTGAATGTGAAAGATTAACATTTTTTAGGGTCAAAATGAGAAGAAAGGGAAAAGAAGCATTTAAGGAAAAAGAATGCTTTGAAGGAAAAACAGAAGTTAAATCCTGCAAGCAGAATGGATAAGACGGCAGTGGCCACAAAGTCAATTGTTGCCATCTTTTTATATCTTCTTAGATAGTTGATCCATTCAGTCCCACTTGATCTCATGCTGGAGATTGGTATCAGTTGCTAGGCTCAGCTTGTTCTTGTGTCAAAAGATTGACGTCAGGTGCCAGATCTTGTGTCAGATTGGGAGCTGCTGGTCTGTGACTATGGTCAACAGGTTTCTTCAATTGGTCATGCCCAATTGCTCCAGTCACGTCTCATACCTCAGTATCCTACTTCAAAATACTTGGTGCTATGAGTTTTTTCTCTATGGTCTAGGGCCGGTTGACATGTCTAGAAGGAAGCAGGAGCAAGAACTGAGAACATTCACTGGAAAGTGACTAGTATGAGAACCCTGGACTGGATTAGCAGTATGGAGATGAAGAGGACTGCTTGATAGGGATTAAGAGGTTGAAGAACTCTGTAGAGGGAATAACAGTAGGGAAACCTGGAGTGGTAGAAGGCAGCAGTCACAGAAGTGGTTGTTTAAATGAAGATTTCAGAACAGGAGCAGTTCTTGGTGATGCCACCATCTATCCTATGACCTTAGGAATGAGTAGGTGAAGTGAAGTAGTGGTAAAAGACCTGGAAATGGAGTAGATAAGATTGGAGATCACAGTCAAGAAACTAGGACTTGGAGCACATCAAGCTAGGTAAACGTGCTCCCCCCTGCCCCCAAACCTGCATCTTAACAGGATGCCTTCCCTCTGGGAAGGTTTCTTGTTTCACAGCTCTGGTTCTCCATGCATCTGGCATAGCTGCCAAGAAAATGGTATTTGTTCCCTCTCCTCCTTTCTGTTTTTACTTATCAACTCTTTACATCTTCAAGCTCTTTGGCACAGATACAGAAATAGAAAAAGATAGAGGAGTCAGGAAACTGATAAACAGGAACCACACATACCACCGAAATCACAAAATTCAGATGACATTGACATTTATCTGCTATCTGACGCTTGCTCTTGGCTCCCAAGACTGAATGGAAAGCTTTACCTTTTAAACAATTCTGTTATGGAAAACCTTTAGGATAATCCTGCCTGAAATCCAGCCACTGTGAAGGCTGCCACATAAGAAATCTTCCTTCATATGGAAAAAGAATGAGATTAGTAGTGACAATAACTAGTATTCTCCAGCAAAGAACCACCAAAATTAGAAAGTATCTATAATAGTTAACTGATTCTGTCAATTTGAGTAAGAAACAACCAGCTAAATTGGATCAGCATAGTTCTGAGCATAGCTGAGGGGATTTGCTGAAGACAGAAGACCCACCCTAGGGCGGCCTGCCATCTGAGTGGTATGCAGGGGAAATGAAGGAGGAAGGCTGGCTTCTGTTTCTTTGGAGGAACTCAAGACTTCACCTTCACCTTGGACATCATCTCTGGCTTCCAGGGCAGACTCTTCGACCTCCAGCACAGACCTTTCAACCGCCTGATACGGACTCGCATGGGACACTACATTGAGCTCTAGGCCTTTGACTGGATCCTTCAGATCTCCAGTGCACAGATAGACCTTTTGCACTTCTCCACATCTGACTCTGTGGGTGACCATTGTAAGCCAATCTTGTGAATTTTTATGTGTCCTATATCTTGTATTCAATCTGTTTCTCTAGCAAGCACTCATTGATATAATACCCCAAGACTGTTTCCCTCACTTATGGCAGACATCAAGAGTAAATCATGGTAATTTTTCTATTGAGGGCAGATATAACTTTAAAATCAGGGTGACAGAAAAATTTATTTTCTAAGCTATGACACGTGTGAGATTGAAAGGCACTACTAAAAGCAATCAAATGCTTAAATATTGAAGTTTTTATTTACTTACTGACATATTGGTTTATTTCATTGGTAGAATGCTAAAATAGCTCTACTCAAAAACTATTTTCAGTGGCAAGTGGCTGTAATCTCAGTTGCTCAGGAGACCAAGTCAGGAAGATCACAAGTTTGAGTCCAGCCTGGACAGCTTAGCAAGACCCTGTCTCAAAACAGCAAAAACGATTAAAACCTAGAAACTATTTTCAAAGTTCTTTCTAAAAATAAACCTAGAAGCCAAGGGCAGGCATAATGGCTTGCACCTATAGTCCCAGAGCCTGGGAGGCTGAGACATAAGCACTACTTGAGCCCAGGAGCTCAACGCCAGCTAGGATAGCATAGTTAGACCCATTTAAATAACTATAATGGATAAGTAGTACTGTGTCACTAGTATGTCTATGAAGAATACAATTTTTAAGTATAATCTAGTTCTCATTTATTTATAAAATCACATGAAATCTCCTATATTACATTTATAGTTAATCGATTTGAAATTTTCAACACCCTTGATTACTCCTAATAAGCTCAGTGCAAATTTTGATAGCAAGAAGAAATCCTTTGTATCATTTTTTCCTTATTGAAAGGTTTAATTTTAACCCAAATATTTTTAGATATTTTGTCACCTTGTCCCTATTCAGAATATCTTCTTCTGACAGATATTTTTATATGACAGAATTTGTCAGATAAGTTGACACTATGATTATTTTTATTTTACTGTATTTAGGAAATCTCAGCCATTCTCAATTTAATTTCTTCAAGTTTCAACCCAGTCTTAAAGATATTTCAAACATCAATCATAGAATTTCAAAATTAAATCAGTACAACTTTTGAGGCCTTCTTATATAATTTGTTCATTTTCTCCCTGTTTTAAAGGAATACACTCCAATGTTTCTTGATTGCAAACTTTACTTTTTTAAATTTGTAAATTTCTAAAGACTTCAAAAGCTGGTTTTTCTTCTTTTTTGGTATTTTATTTGTTGACTGTCTTGATCAAAGATTTAAATGCATTTTAAGAAAAATACAATTAATTCAGAAAACACAGTCCAACATTAGAACAATAACTAATAACAAAACCATGACTTAAAACATGAGCATCAGGATAAAAAAAACCAACACAAAAATGAATAGCAGTACAATACATCAATAATGAACTTGCTGAGAAATAAATCACAAAAACAAGTCCATTTGCAACAGCTTCAAAAACTTGAATACTTAGGAATGAGCCTAACCAGGAAGGGGGAAGGCCTGTGTATGAAAATTACAGAACTCAGAGGAAAAAAATGGAAGAGGACATTAGAAAATGGGAAGACATACCTTGTTCTTAGGTCAGAAGAGCTAATATTATGAAAGTGATAATAAAATCCCAAAATCTATAGATTTAATGCAATCTCTATTAAAATACCAATAGCATTCTTCACAAAATTAGAAAAACCAATCCTAAACTTCAGATGGAATCAGAAAATATCCAGAATAACCATAGCTATCCTGAGCAAAGAGAGAGAAATGGAAGCATCATGTTACTGGATTTCAAGTTATATTACAAAGCTAAAGTAGCAAAACAACATGGCACTGACATAAAAACCAGTATGTAGACCAATGGAATGGGATAAAAAGCACAGAAATATACATGTGCACTTACAGCATGACAAAAGGGCCAAAAATATGTGTTGGATAAAAGACAACCTCTTTAACAAATGATGCTGGGAAAACTGAATATTCACTTGCAAAAGACTGAAATTAGATTTTTATCTCGCACACTGTACTAAAATCCAATCAAAATGGATTAAGGACCTAGATATAAAAACAGACACTTTGAAATTACTGGAAGATCACAGAGGCGAAACACTTGAGGGAACAGTCAGAAACAAAGACTTCCTGAATAGAACTCAGTGGTACAGGAAATAATATCAAGAACCAACTAATGGGATTGCATTGAAGTAAAAAGATTCTGCACAGTAAATAAAACAACAGAGAATGGGAGATAACAAAGAATGTGAAGAGACAACATTCAGAATGGAAGAAAAATTTTGCTAGCTAAAATTTTAGGTAAAGGAATAATATCTATATTATATGAATAACTCAAAAAAATCCTCAAAAACCAAATGCCCATTAGAAAATGGGCAAATAAACTGAGCAGATAAGTAAGCACAAATGGCTATAAGCATATGGAAAAAGTGTCATCTTTAGTCACTAGGAAAATGCCAATCAAAACAACTTTGAGATTTCCCTTCACCCTAGTCATAATGGCCGTCATCAAGAACATAATGAATACTTGTGAGGATATGGGAGAAAAGGAAATCCTTCTACATTGTTGGTGGGCATGTGGATTAGTACAATCACTATGGAAACAACTATGGGTATTCCTCAAAAAACTAAATTCCATTTGACTCATACATTCTTTCAGGAATATATCCTGAATGTCTTCACAATAGTTAATCCGGAAACAGCTTAGATGTCTGTCAACTGATGAGTGGCTAAAGAAAGTGTGATGTTTATACACAATGGACTATTATTCATTTATAAAGAATAAAACCTTGTCATTTGTAAGAAAATTCACAGAACTCAAGATAGATAAAATTATTAAGCCTTACTCAGAAAGTTAATTTGTATTTTCTCTTCTATGTAAGCCTAAAGTGTAAATGAATGAATAAAATAAAGTAGGGATGATAAGAAACTAGAAGGTAGACTTTTGGAGATGGGAAAAGAGGGAGGAAAGGAAGAGATGACTGAATGATTGAAAATGATCAAGGTATATTATATCAACTTCTAATTTCCCAAAATGAACATCACTATGCAGTGTTATAAACAAGTACTAATTAAAATATCAAACAAAGCTGAAAAACTGCAAGAACAGCAAACATTTCTAATGAATTTTAACTTGATAGACAAGTGATGTCTTGCAATACGAGTAGTGATACTGAATGTCACATGATCGCAGCTGAGCTAGTGATTCTCTCCTGCCCCCCATGCAACATTGTGGGTGATCGTGTCCCAACAGCAAGAGGTTGCAGAAGACCACCTGCATGACTATCCTTGAATACAGAGCAATCATCTCCACTTTGGCTAAGCTGGTCCTATCTCCATGTGCTGATATGTACACAGCTGGCTAAGTTATTTCCTTTTCCCTTCAATTGACTCTATAAACAATGTAAATAGGGCTAGCTGAAGTACTGATGCATAATCTTTGAAGCCAAGTGACAGTCCTGTTTCCTCGTCTTAGTGTCCCCCTCTAAATGGTTGAGTCCAGTGGGATGGCAGAGCCACACAGCCCCAGGGCTGTCAACTGGGTTCTAGCCTCAAGATGAGAGGCTATGACTTCCCAGGGCAGAAAAGGTTGGCACATCAGAACTGAAGCACCAGCCTTCTAAACATTAAATGCTACTTTAATTGTGTTATGCAGATTGATCTTTCTACATATCCTTCTCTCTGCATATCGCAGAGGTGGTTTCTGGACTCCTAGTTAGTAAAGCTCACAGTTCTCACATAATTTCCACCATTCCCATAGTCACTCATCCTTAGCTGCTTCCTTCTTCATGAATTAATAAAATCCATATTATGTTCTGGGTTGTGGCCTTTATTTCACAAACCCACATCTGACCTGACACAGCACACCTGGGTTGCCCTTAACTGTAAATATGTCTTAGTGATTTTATTCTTGCCATGGCTTGCACTGGAGGTGGTAGATTGGAATTAATTCACCAGAATTCCAATAACGTTTCCATGGGATTACAAAAATAAATTTCCCCGACCGTGACGAGGATGAAGAAAGGGTCTCTATAGGAGGTTATGGAGAAGATCTCATCTGCAAAGGAGGAGGATAAAAAGGAGAAACAATTCCTCAGTTCAAATGAGGTTAGGGAGATGTGTAAAGTGTGATACATAGTGCAAAATTTTGGAGAAGAAAACTACCTGAACAAGGCTATAGCCGTGCAAGTGATGAATCTGTTTAGTGATAATGCAATGTCACATTTCCTCAAAATCCTCAAAAGGAAGGAAAAACAAGTGCTATTTAATAGGTTCTTTGTTAAAGTTGTGTGAAAATAAAAGGATTCCACCAAGTCAGTAGATAGCAGTGATTTTGTTAGTGAGAGTGAGAGTAATCCTATACAATAACCTTCCTCTTTCTTGTTTCTTTCGTAACAGCCATGAAGGTTTTCAAAGGTAAGTGCAAGTTAATTTATTTTTCTTTCTCTTTTGTATTTTCTTAGTATCTTGCATTATATTACAGTATTTTAACCATTTTTATATGAATATTTTTGGGTTGTGGTACAAATAATCTGAATTTCCATTAGTTCTTATGGGGAAATTTTCTTTGATATATGAGTGCTTTGGATTATAAGCATGTTTCCAGAACTAATTAAACTTGCAAATCAAGGTTTTATTGTATGTGCATTTTGGCAATTTGTCTTCTCTTTTAGTTGATAAAATATAACAACTTCTTTGAGTGAATTTCGTGGGTACCACAGTCAAGTCCAAGCTCTGCCCTCTGTTCTTCAGGGCTTGAAGTTTTGTAAGAACATTGTTTTCTCTTGACACTATATGCCACCAAAACTAGATTTGTATTATCACCCCATAGTGAATACATTTAGCATCAATGGAGAGCCCTTTAATCAAAATTGCCATTACATTCTCAGTAATGTAAAATATTTCTGTGTGGTAGAATGATTTTCAAAAGGTTTACTTTAATTCCATCAATTGAATTAAAAAAACCTCAACCCATTAGTGAGATTAGCTAATCTTTTATTTAAAGTGTCTGATGGCTTTGATACAAAATTAACTTCATTCAAATGTTTGCCAAGCTTATCTTCCAGTAGTAGAGCCAACACAACAATAGTGATCATGATTGTTTTGCACATGTGTTTGAAACTATAGAATCCAAAATGAGTAAAGTTAATTTGGAAGAATGATCACTTCAGTTTACATACTGAAATGTAAATATACTTTCTGCAGTATCATGTGTTAGATGGTGATCTTTGGACATAGCTTTCTTGAAATAATTACTAACTTATTTAGATTTACAGCAAAAGTAAAAGCTTGTTGGTAGCATTTAACGAGTCCTCAGCTTATCCTCCCAAAGAGGACTGTCACATTTCTATTTCCTGCACTTATTGCATAGGTACCTAGTCTGTAATTTTCTGTTTTCCTTTCACTCTGCTGACTGGCAGTCTGGAGACTTCACACATATGGAAGACTGCACAGAGAGCCCAACTGGAGAGGACCATATGGAGCCACTAAATATTTATTTTTACCACCACCTGAGACAAAAGAAGTTGATGTTCCCCACCAACATGAGTCAGAGCCACTTTTCAACTAATGTTTCCCAAGCTTTCTTTAAAAGGGAGGACTTAGTTAAGTTGGTCCAGGAAACAAAGAGATAGGTTACAACTTCAGTTTTAACCTGTGCTGAGGAGAGAACTCTTGTTTGAACGTCTCACATGCTATTAGACAAAGCCATTACAGAAGCTGGAAATAACCAAGTGAAAATATAACAACCTCAGCACAGTTTACTTCAAGGCAATTCCTAAGGGCACATCTTAAAAAAAGTCCTATGGGCTTCGGTAGTCACAGTGCAGCCACAGGCAGAGGGAACACACTACCATCCTACTGAGAACCTGTATGACTCAGTATTGATACCACAACCAACTCATGGGAGATAGGCCACAGGATAAAACTCCCAAGGCCTCCTGAGATGCTAGAGTCTTTCAAGAGTTATCTACTTGGATTTAACGTTAATTTTTTTAATCTTTGATAATTTAATAAATTGACACATAAAAATCATTCATATTTACAGAGTACAGTTGATGGAACTTGATGCATAAATACAATGTGTGATGATCAAATCAATGTAATTAGCACTTGCCTCTCCTTAAACACAGCATTTTTTCTGTGTTGGGAAACTTCAAATTCTCTCTTCTAATTCTTTATGAAATGCATAATACATTAATGTGCACTCAGATTTACTGTTTGAAGGGAACAAAAGATTCTCTATACTCTGAGTGCTTTTATGCAGCGCACGAGTGCTGTTCAGTAGATTGCTGGTGTCTAGTGCTCTCCACTTGCTCTCTGGAGGCTCCTGAGTGACCGTCAGGACCCGGCGAATGCGCTGTGTGCTAGGGAGCTAGGCCTTAGCACAGCCTGCCCTTCTCCTCTACCGACTGAGCTACTTTTCTGTTCTCAAATCTGTCTAGGCAAAATTACATTTGCTATTGAAATGACTTAATTAGAAATTATGTAAAGTGATGAAGTGTGACTCCAAAAAAAAAAAAAAAAAAAAAAAGAAAGAAAAGAAAGAAAAATCACATTTTCTTTGAAAACGATACAGAATCTTTGGAAGACCCAATAAAGGCAAGTCATTAAAAAGCTCACATTAGAAGGGGTTAAAAACTTTACTGTCAAAATGGTTGTGAGGAGTTTGCTAAGACTACAGAAGGGTTCTGAATTCACGTTTCATCCCACATTACTTTGGTTTTTGCTCTGCTTAAAGAAATTTATACTGGAAATCATTTGCTCTGCTTTAAAGAAATTTACACATTACATAAATGCACTCAGAGTATAGAGAACTTTTTGTTCCCTCTAAACAGAATAAATCGGAGTGCACATTAATTTATTATGTATTTCATAAAGAATTTTCAACCTAGTAATTGTGGTAATTAACACATGTATTGGGCTCTTCTATGAGACAGATGCTTCTCCTTTGCATATTTTATGTCATCTGATTCAGTCAAAGGCAAAGAGCAGGTAAATATGTTGTTCACCTTGTATGACTAAATAAGCTAAGACTCAGGAGCGTCTATGTTAAATGATGGCCCAGGGTCACGTGGCTGGGAGACTGTGAAACCAGGCATAAATTCCTCAACTGTTTGACTTCAAAATTTAAACATAACTGCATTTCCTGTGCTTTGTTCCTGAAGGGTAAACCCTGAAAGAAAGGAGTTGATCAATACAGGTGCTGAAGCAGTTTATCAGTCTCCATCATGAATGAGTGGCCATGAATACAGATGTGGTGGCAGGAACCCAGAAGATGCCCTGAGCTCCATTTTCCTTTCCTTCTGCTGCCTGAGCCTGAAATTTTCCAGTATACAAATTGAAATGCAAATGTCTCCTGGGAGAGGGTCTAAAGGTACTTGTTGTGTTTTGGAAAACTTGACAATGCTTTGTCAATACTTCAACTGAGGCAATTACTAAGTTTTGCTAAATTTTTAGTGACTTTTACTAACTTCTCTAAAATTCCATAAATGACCCAAGAGATTGCCAGGAGAATCTGCCTGCCTGAGGTCAGGGGCAGACAGAAACATCTGGAGAAGTGCTCTAGGCAGCACAGCACCTAGGAGTGTGGACTCAGAGGGGGTTGCTTCATACTTTGCCAGATGACCAAATGATAACTGTGAGCATTCGGTGAGCATTCATTAGATGTCTGGTGATTTCCATGGTGTAGGGGAGGTTACTCGCTGAAACTGCACACTGAGAGGCGCAGAACTGGAGGGCAGACATCTCACTGAGGAGCAACAGAGGCCCAGGGTTCAGAGTTAGGGCTATGGAAGATGTGGCCCTGAGGACTGTGATTCTCACAGAAACAAGATTCAGAAGTGGAAGCCGGGCGTGGTGGCGCACGCCTTTAATCCCAGCACTCGGGAGGCTGAGGTAGGAGAAGCGTTGTGAGTTCGAGGCCGGCTTGGGCTACAACGCGAGTGCAAGGATGGCCTGAGCTACATAGTGCGACCCTGCCTCAAAAAACCAGGGCCGGGAGTTTGGCTCAGTGGCTTAAGCACCTGCCCTGGCAGGCGAGAGGTTGTGAGTTCAATCCCTGGTGCCGCAAAAAAAAAAAAAAAAAGATTCAGAAGCGGTCAAAATTGACAGTGGAATACCAGGCCCCGAAGCAGGGCTGGAGCCAGTCTCTGCAGTGTGGTAACTCATTTTGCCATTTTCCGTGTTGCAAGGATAACATACATTCTTTGGAGAAATATTGAGAACCATGGAAAACATAGAAGGATATATTCTGCAAGGTTGATACTTTAGTATATGGTATCTTTTAAGGATGTTTTTTTTCTCTTTGAACTTTTTTATTTTCTTTATAAAATAGGACAATCCACCTTTTCACTTATTACTATTTGGTAAACATTTTACTCACATTATTAAAATTACCCTACAATGTCATGTTTAATGCCCAAGTAGTGCTGCAGAATTGGGAAAATAAGGACACTAGAATCTACCTCCTCTGGGGTCGAATTCTAGTCCTGACATTTCTCAATAGAGCAACAAAACTTCTTGTCTCAGTGATCACCTCTAAACACTCTCTCTCTCTCTCTAATAAGGATAATGGCAGAGTCCCACTTCTGAGCAAGTTTGGTGGATGCTGTAGGCAAATGAGTTGATAGTTTAGCACAGTGTTGTGTGAATGTTGCATTTTGTGTGTGTGTGTGTGTGTTGAACCTGGGGCCTTTGCACATGACCACATCCCCAGATCCTTTAAAAATTTTTTTTAGTTAGAGAAATTACCTCACTAAATTGCTCAGGCTGTGCTCAAATTTGTAATCTTCCTGCCTCAGCCTCCCACAGTGCTAAATGACTGGTGCATACTATCATATTTACTAATTGTTAACCTTTATAGTTACTGTAATTTATTGAGTGAATTCTTTATTCTTAGACAGTTGGGTTTTTGGGGTTCTCACAATTATAAATAAGATGCAGAGAACACTATTGCTTTATCTACATATAAACCTTTGTGCTTCCCCATAATTGTGTTTCCACATGAATTTATCAAGTCAGTGAATATGCAAAAGTTTGTAAGCATTTCATATGTACTGTCAACCTATTCTTCAGGATATGTGAATTGATCAATAATTAACTTGATGGCCCCTTCAAGGAAGCTGGTTATGAAATCAGGAGACAATTATGAGTTAAGATTGACTGCTGGGTCTGCCATGGGGTGGGCCTGAAAAACAATGCTGGTCATTAGCTGGATAGTAGGATATTCTAAGTCCATTCCTTAGCAAATAAAAATTGCCACCTTTATTGTTCCTCTAATTTTAGCTTTAAAGTTTTCTGTCCCCTTTCATCTGTATGTCTGGAAGCAAACGTCCAGGTGAGACACGTAATCTAGTTTTAAACTTTTTCTCCTCCGCTTATCATCAGTGAGCAACTACTGAGCTCGGGAGAACAGGAACACTCCCCAGACTGGAAGAGAGCAAGCACCAGGAGAGGCGCCATCGGCTCCGGGCGGGAAAGGCTAGAAGAGTCTGAAAACAGTGAGAAACTGGGATCACAATCCGTTACAGGATTCTCTGCTCTTGTTAATACTTACAGGAGTTAGTTCACATTTTATTAAATATTGGAGCATTTGAAGAAATGCTCCTAACACAAAGGCCTCCTTACGATTGCAAAATGCATATTTCAGAAATTTAGAGAACAAAATAGAGCTAAATCTACAACCCAAAGAGAGGTAGAATATCCCAGATACCAATGCTTATAAAGCATAAGTTAAAAAAAAAAGTCAGAAGTACACTTTAAAAAAGGTATTTATTAAATAACTGTTTAGTTATGGGCACATAAAAGAAGGAAAAACAATACCAGATTTGGTACATGACAGCTACGTTAAGCTTTCTTAAAACATTTATAAAATCTTATGCAGAAAGAATCAAAAGTCAAAATATCAGCAACATTTCCAACACATTATGGCAACATAAATCAACCAAGTACAGTGTTAAGCTCTATACAGAATACACCATAGGTCAGTGAAACAACACAATGTTTGGATGTATTTACAGGAACCATTTTTTTCTACTGTACTAAACCTAAAGAGCTACAGTGGAAAATATAAACAGTAGTGTCATTTGAGTCAGAGACATGTTTTGGATTTGAGACATTGAAATCTCAGGAAGTTATTCAAACTGTTCTTCCCCCAACACTTTCTCTGTGGCTGGGCAAAGAGGAAGTCTTTCAGAAAGAACATTTATAAACATTTCAGCAGAACTTTCTGAGCATTTGTATGATGCATGCTTTCTGAGGATATTAGTGTTTTGCCAGTTGTAAGGGTAATTGGTAGTGCTTAAACAAAAAGTATACAATGCTACAGTATAAGGTAATAATTGGAGTTCTAGTAAATAGCCAAATAATTGGGGGGTGACATAAACATAGTAGTTTTTTTCCTTCAGTGTGATAATACTGTCTACCAAAATAGCTAACTTCTACCATCCTGCAAGAGTTTGACTTCAAAAGGAGAAATAAAAAACAAACCTCATCCAAATCTTCCTCCTCACCTACTTTAAACTTAGATATCTGGTAGGAACTGGTGAGACTGAATTCATTTAATGGGAATAAATAAGTCACACTGGCTTAAAGCAGGGAGCCTCTGTCACCAGCATATTGCTTTCTATTGATTTGACCAGCAGTTTATTTTCTGGATAAAAAACATTTATATTATCAATTTACTGAATTAACATTTGTCACTAATCACTCAAGTAAATTATAGTTGTAGCCATTCTTACTAGTGTTGCAATTTACATTGCATGGAAGTCATAGGAGACTCATTAGCTGAGGAACCATGTTAGACATGATTTATCTTTTAATGACATCTTTCAGTTATATTATTTACAAGAGATAGTGTTTCTGAAAATATAAAGCTCTACTCTATTATTCACTTAGACACGGTGATTGCAAATTTTTTTGTATGTAAATACGTATGTCACATTTTAAAGATGTACACACTGTTCCTTAAAAGACAAAAGAGTGTTTTCAGGCACCAGTCTTGCAAAACAAAAAAAACCCTCACAGTTTTTTTAAATATGAAGTTCAAGTATGTAGATAAATGAAAAAGAAAAAATGGCTAAAACTGTGAATGTTGAACTAAGAATTGCAAATTATAATGATTTCAGGGTTTTGATAAAAGCATTTGCATGAAAAAAATTGGAATTTTAAATCAAATCCCGTCATAACAAATTTTACTGCAATAAAAAGTGGACTATAAAATGGTATTTAAGGTATGGCACTGGAAGTTACATTACTACAAAGCCTGTCGTTTTAAATAACTCACAGAATAAATGTTTTCTTTAATTATTAGAAAATGCTTGCTCAGGTAATAGTTACTTCCTGTAGAAAACTAGTCCAACCCTAGATAGAGACGGTGTAAGTTGTGGTGACCAGAAATGGTATACAACCAAGAAAATGGAGACACAGAGAGATTTTTTAAAGGAAACCTATTTCCTTACTTTACCTACATTAATGAAGAATGCTCTTAAGTCTGCCTGCAAATTTTACTGGTTCACACAGCAACAGCCCAGCTCAAGTTCATTTTCAGACAAATACACAACACAGCAGGATGATCAACCCTTTGAAACACTGGGGAGCCATTTGATACCATGCCAAATGGATCAGCCGACTACCAGAACATAACATTCAAATAATTGTTAGTTCACTAAAGATAAAGAAAAGCCTTGGCTTATTAAATAGCATACATACATTAGACATTTGTGAAATGATAGGCTTTTAGAAACGATTTCCTTCAGAGTAATTTCCTTTTTTTCCCTGAGTCTTAAAAAATGTGTGAAGTATAATAATGTAAAGAAGTTACAAACAATGTGTGTAAAAACAATAGTGTGAGAGGACAAATGTCAAGATCCCTTTCTCTAAATATATTCTTTGAGCTTTCAGATTGACCAGTAAAGGACAGCAGTGGTCCTTGCCAAATAAACTATTCCCTCAAAGTGAGTTAGGCCAAGACTACAAGACGCACCCACAAAGCAGGGAGGGTTGGCCGGCAAGGAAGATAAGCAGCTAATTAAAAGCTGGATTTGCTCTCAGGGAATTAAATGTACCAGGGTACTTTTAAAAAATATTGATTTACTCCTAAGAATTAATTGAGTAATCAATTTGTTTAAGTTTTGCATTTAGATCAAATAGATGGTGGAGTTTTAGTGTCCAAATGGATTTTAGAAGTATTTCTCTAGAGAAATAATTCTAATTATGATTGTGTTTTGATGTTTCTGAAATAAATTATATAAATTAATTATTTCAACATGATCATCTTTCCTTTTGGTGGATGGAAAATAATCATGACAGTAATTTCCTAAAGTGGATTAATTAATTCCATAGTTAAACCAATAAATTTATGTAGAAACTGCTCATATGACTTAGTACAGTACAGCATAGGATTATAAAGAAATCAATTTTAGAACAGTATATTTAAATGCAAAGAACTGGCTATATAACGAGAAATGCCAATGTAAATGAAAATGTTAGCTTTCTAACCAAACGTAGAATATTTAGTTGAAGGTATCTACTCCTGGTATATAATAAAGAGAGAGACTGAATATACAAGTAAACATATCTACCAGGTAAGCAGTGGAATGTGAACAGCAAAACTAGTTTGCAGACAAGGCACAGCACAGACATTTTGAAATAAATGACTACAAGGTTTTAAAGAGTTTTGAATGTCAATAAGCAGTAGCATTTATGGGGTTCTGAGTTTTTCACATGGGTCTGCCTTAATTGTTTGAAACATTTCTGTGTTCATTAAATGTCCTGTAAACTTGCCAGGGTAAATTGTAATTATTCTTTTTCTCGAAAACCAAAGACTTATAATTGGCTTAAGTACTTTCATTAAGCCAAATAAAATGGTTTGAGATTGTCTATGGTTTTTATGAAATATCATTTCCTGAATGCTTAATATGTAATTAGATATCTTTAAATGAATCTTATATATTCTATTCTATTACATTCAAAGCATGACCAGTGGTGCATTTGAGTATGATTTTTAGAGTTCGTTATTCTAAAATTTTGCTATGCTAATTCACTAAAAAACAATTTTAGGTAAAGGGTATTTATTTCCAAACACTGTATAGAAGATTATTGATAATTTTGTATATACTCTAGAGCTGCCCTGTTCAGTCACCATTAGCCACATCTGGCTGTTTAATACTTGAAATGTGATTAATACATTTGAAGAAATGAATTTTTAATTTAACTGATTTTAAATTCAAAAATCTGTTTGAACTATTTGAGAATTTTTAACTTAAACAAGTTGTTGAATCTACTTTTAACAAGTTGTGGAGTCTACTTTTTTACTTGTAAATTTTATGAGCTCTAAATACATTAAGCATTACTGATGAAACTTAATGGCCAACTTGAGTGTTCAAAAACAGTGAAAGTAGAATGCCAAGTTTTCGTTAATTGATTTACATTATTACTTATGTGCCTTACATTATGTCTCTCTTAGACTGTACTACTCTAGAGTTTTGCAAGAATTTTGAGTTTTCAAAAATCGTGTTTTAGACTTGTATTTTAATGTTATTCTTTTAGTTAAATAATTTTGATCAGTGTGGAAAAGCAAATCAGATTTAGTATTTCCTCACCAAGCAGGGCCTTGTTCGCTCTCTCTGCAGCTCCTCCTTTTTCCAATTTGCAGAGTCCTCGCCAGCACCAGCAGCAGAATGTGAAATCATAGGCAGTGGGAATGCAGGAAGAGTGTATGAGAGCAGCAGAGGGTGTGCAGTTGAATCAAACTGCTCATACCCTACAGGTTCTGTCTTTTCTTTCCTCCAGTTGCTTCTAGATCAGTGTGTCCTTAATGCCAATATTGACCTTCAGCTTCATCCCAAGTTCTGCTGTTCTATGGCTTCCATTTAGAATAATAAGTGGTAGCGGTGCTCAGCAATACACTTGGTCATGTATTGATGCTAGATTTTGTCCAGGCCCGAGAACTTTCATCTTTCAGAGTGGAGAGCTTTCTCTGGGAGAAGGATTTGAACCCCAGAAGTTTGAATACCGCCACCCTGTACTTCTTGGACATGATGTTGTACAGAATAGGATTGATGGCAGCACTGAGGTAGAAGAGAACAAATGACACGAGGTTGCAGTACTGGCTGATCTGAGCAATTTCCAGGGAGCCAGGTTCAAAAGATTTGGAAAATAAATATCTTCCTACGTGGAAGGGTAGCCAGCAGAGGATGAAAGCAAACACCACTACAGCTAGAAGGATAATGGGAGAGAGATCATCAGTTCAAGAAATGTTACAACAAAAAAATTCTAGTTTTTAAGACTTAGTTTTGTTTTAATTACATATGCCATAACCACTGATTTACACGATGTTCTTGTCTATGAGTATGTTCGTGTCATAGAGTAATAGCAGGCTCTACTCTTGCCCAGTCCTTCATTTTAACAAAGATTGAGAGTTTCCAAAGAAACACTTTGACAATTCTTTCTGTTGTTTTACTTCCAGGCATTTCTACTTAAAGGGTTGTTTACTTATTTTGTGATTGAGGTGACATCAACTGATAGTCAATTTTTTCACAATAATCCACCATTTTACATGTGTTAGACATAGCACAAACACGTATGCATTAATGTTGAACTCAATAACACCTGTGAACTAGAGTTTTCTAGGGCATTTTATTTTTTATAAATGTAGATTTCGTGAATATGATATAGACTGAGTAAATTAAAATTCCTAAAATGGAGATGAAGACACCTGCATTTTCTCTGTGTCTTTGTCTTTCTTTCCTTTCTTCCTTTCTTCCCCCCTATCTTTCATATTATGTTTTGATACGGTCTTGCAGTGTTGCCCGAGCTAGCCTTGAACTTCTGGGTTTTAATGATGCTACCACTCCAGACTCCTGATAGCTGGGTCTACAGGTATGTGCCACTACACCATTTTTTTTTAAACAAATGATTGGAAATGCAGTTAGAATTAAGAACTGCTGAGATGGTTGGTTCTATATCACTAGCATTAGATGTAAGTAAGTTCTGAAAGGTCATTCAGCCAACCAACATTAATTATCACCCATTCAAGTCTTTGTTTGGCCTCATATTTTTTAAAAGATTTCTACATTTTCAGATTAAATTTTTAAAATTCAGAAACCAGAGGTAGTATAACCAAAAAATACGTTTCAGCCCTGCTACCACAGTAGTAATTTCCTTTAAATTGTCAAAGGAAAAATTAACATTGATGGGGAATTTAATGGCTTAAAAATTAGAGTAAACTGCTAAACTTATTCCCAAAACTAAGTTGCATATTAACAATTCAACTGTCATGACAGCAGTGTGAACTCAAATGTAAGGGTTTAGAGTCCCCTGGAGGATACAAATAGGTTTACAATTTATGAGTCATATTGGGAGAATCAGTGATCTAGAAAATAAGATCTGACAATCCTTGAATAAACTCTATAATTTTAATATGCAAAATCTCAGAATCATAAAATTATAAATATGGAATCATCCTAGAATAACTTCTAAGAAATATTAACTGTGTCAATAAATATGAAATGCAGATCATAATGTTCAAATAATAAAACATGCAGACTCTAGCTTTCAAAAAGTGAGTAGAGTTAGTATTTTGCCTGCATAAAAACATATTTGTATTCCTTTGTCTGTACCAAATGCATATCCTTAAAGTTTATTTCATGCAATAAATATTTGGCACACTTCATTTGTGCCCCTGCACACAAGTTCTCCTGGGGAGTGGGCATCTGAGGAGTGGTAAGTCCTTCCAGCTTCCTGGTCTACTTTTTTCCTGCTGGGTCCTGCCTGTCCTAACTTGTCCTGTCTTCTGCTAGCCTATGCCACCTGGAGAGACAGGTAATCACGAAAATAAATAAAAGGACACACAGCACTGATTTGTCTGTGACTTTTTTAGAAAGCCACATAAACAGCAGCCGAGTAAATGGAGTTGAGATTCAATTATCTGAAAAACTGCAGGACAGAAACCAAATCATACTATTGGAATAAAATGAACAATCTCTAACAAAACCATGTTTTTAGTGACCATCACCACCTAATACTTTAGCCATCTGACTCCTGCTTTTCTTCATGTACCTTTCTATCCAAGAACTCTGTTTGAGGCAGGAAGCTTTGTCTCACTTTTAACACTTAAGAGACCACAAGACTTTCATAAAACATCTTAGTTTCCAAGCAAGTTTCTCGGCTCACATAAAATTCACGTGGGGCAAATAACAAAACCGGTATGAAGAGAAAGGAGATAGAGAAAGAAACATAGAAAGATGAAAGACACCAAGTGAAAGACTCAACACGACATGGAAAGAGAGAGGAAGGGAGACAGGGAGGGTGAGTTGAGAGACACAGAGAGACTGAGAGCCAGAGAGATTGGAGAGGGAGCATCACAAGGAGAAACAGACGCGGGGCTCGCGGGAAGGGTGGCGGGAAGGCAGCGGGACGGCAAGCCCCAGGGCGCCGCCGAGACTCACCCAGCATTTTCACGGTTTGTTTGTGGTTCTGGTCCCTGAGCGAGGCGCCCACGGCCGCCTCGCCGCGCCTCCTCCTCCACAGCTTCCTGCCGATGAGGCTGTAGAGGACGGTGAGGCAGAAGACAGGCAGGAAGAAGAAGACGCTGGACACCCACACCATGACCGTGAGCAGCCCGGAGCGCACCGCGAACTCCGTGGCGCGGCACTCGTTGGTGTCCCGAGGGTCGGTGCCATTCTCGTGCTCCACCCCGACCAGCACGAAGATGGGCCCGGCGCTGCAGAAGGCCACGGCCCAGATGACCAGGATGACCAGCTTGACCCGGCCCTTGGTGACCACCACCTTGGCCCGCAGAGGGAAGCAGATCGCGAAGTAGCGCTCGACGCTCAGCGCGGTGATGGTGAGCACCGTGGCGTAGGTGCAGCTCTCGCTGACGAACTGGAAGAGTTTGCAGAGCAGGTCACCAAAGTTCCAGGGACGGTACTGCCAGAGGCGGACCAGGTCGAGGGGCATGCAGAGGAAGATGAGCAGGTCGGAGAAGGCCATGCTGGACAGGTAGAGGTTGGTGGTCGTGCGCAGCTCGCGAAAGCGCGACACCACCAGCATGGTGAGCAGGTTGCCCGCGACGCCCACCACGAAGAGGGCCACGCAGGTGGCCGTGACGCCCGCCAGCAGCGGCGCGGGGAACAGTGGCAACAGCAGCTCGTCGTCCAGGGAGTCGTTGCCGGCGGGGACGTCCCAGCCCAGGTCGGCCAGAGTGAGATTGGGCTCGGGCTCCTCGCTGGGCGTCGCGTTCCACATGCTGCCGGCCCCGCTGCACTGGCTCCGAGACGCGACAGCGCCGGGAAGCTGGACGGAGCTGAGCCCTGGATGCGGTTCTCCCGGGAGCCGGAGAGCGCGGGGGAAGAGCGGGCGCGGGCAAGCGGTGAGGCGCTGGAGAGGGAGAGGGGAGTGGGAGGAAGAAGCCCCGGGAGAAGGCGCGATGGGAGGGGAAAGACAGGAGTGAGAGGGAGAGACGGTGACCCACGCTCTCTCTGACACCTCCCCCTTCTGCCACTCTCGCCCCACAGCCTGCCCTGCCCCGGCCGCAGCTCACGCGCCTACCTGTCACTCTGTCACCGGAGCCGCGGCGCCGGGCGCTCGCGCCCTTGCCTCAGCCGCATCTCGCGCTCCCCGTAGCGTCCGCGCCCGTGGCTTCTGCAAAGAAAAGCGCTGTGAGGCTGGCGCTCGAGGAGCTTTCTCCTGAGGCCAGGGCGTTAGGGCGGTCGGGAAGGGGGGGTCACTCCAGGAACGGGGCGGGGACGGCGGTGGCAGAGTGAAGGACGCTTTCCAGTACTCGGGACCTGGGTCCTTCAAGAAGGGGTAGGGGTGGCTGTGAACCTGGGGTGGCGGGGTGGAGAGAAAAAGCGAGCGTGACCATCTCGGGGACAGTGTGTGTGTGTGTTTGTGTGGATGGGGGAGGACCTTGGGTTTGTATTCGGACCAGAGAAGAAAAGTGCGCTCCTGGGAAAAGCCCCATACAGTGTGGAGCAGACCATCTTGTTAGAGAGAAGTGAATTAAGAGAGGTGACCTCTTGTCTAAGGTACCACAGCGAGTGTGGGGCTCGAAGACCCGAGTTGAATCACCTAAGCGGTTCGGATTTCTGGGTGCCTCAGGGGCAAGAAGTTTGAATAATCTTGCCTTAAAGCCCAGGCCTTTGTTGCTCCTCCAACTTGACTTGGCCGGGAACATGCCATGTGTGCGGAAGGTTTCCTCTGCCTGATGCAAACTGAGCAGGGGGCAGAGAAAGGCCGGGAACCTGGATGAAAGCAGCATGTAGCCAATAAATGGGAAGGAGCAGAGGCGGTGAGGAGGGCACAGGTCGAGGGTGCACAGTTTTCTCTTCTTCTTCCTCTTCCTCTTTCTCTTCTTTTTGTACCGGGAATTGAACTCAGGACTTTGTGCTTACTAGGCAGGCACGTGTCACTGAGCTAAATCCCAGGACTTCTTTTCCTTCCTTCCTTTCTTCCTTCCTTCCTTCTTTCCTTCCTAAGGCATGATTAAGATAGAACAACTACTTAGTTGCTGTGTTCCCTTGGGCAAGTTCTTCTGCCTTCTGAGTTGTAGTTTTTCTTTGACTTCCAAGAATGCTGTGAGGACCACTGCGAGGTTCAAGTGCCAGGACACACAAGGCATTCAGTAAATGAAAACTAACTCCCTGCTGTTATTAGGGCTGATGCGGAGAGGTAGCAGTTGCGGGAGGTGGGAAGGAGTCCGAGGCCGCCTCTTCACTTACAAGGTGGCTTCCCCGTACACAGCCCAGCCTGCTACTGGATACACTACGGAAGACCAGGAAAACCCAAAACCCGTCAGGACCGGTCGGACCGCTGCCCTAGGAACGTGGTCAGAACCACGGCCAGCTCCCAGCCCCTTCCTGCGCAGCAAGTCTGGGGAGCTGCTGTATCGCTGTCCTCACTTTTTGCAGGCTTTCGGTCCTGCTCTTGCCGAAGCACAGATGGTGCTTTAACCGTACCTATCTGCCTTCATCTGCTGCTGGTTTAAATAAGAATCCATTCACCTTGAGCGAGAGCTTTCCATGTGTAGGAGTGCGCATGTCCATGTCTTTGACAGATGTTTACAAGATTTCTACTACCTAAATTGTTAATCCGTAACAGTCCGGGAGACCCAAGACTGGTTTAGTGCACATTGAGCGAGAGACTGCGTGCTGCACTGATGTGTTACAAACGCTGGACCAAACAGACTTAAAAATCTTTTCAAAACACTATTTTGAAACATTAGGACTAAGTCAAACTACCGATGAATGACAAAATTTTAAAAAATTAATAATTGATTTTGCTAATGCCTTGCCTGTTATCAACAGGTTTCTGTGTACGGACACAGAAAAAAATTATTAAAGGCAGTTATTGTCTAAGAATAAGAAACAGAAAGGAATTGTATGAACTACAAGCTCTGGCTGATAAGTGGAAAAGAAAAACGGAAAGCCACCAAAACAACTATTATGATAAAATTTGTACTGCAAGTTTCTCTTAGTTCATTGAAAAGAAAGTTTTGTGCTCATATTAGTTTGTTTCTTTGTAAGAATCTTTTTTGTCAACGTCTTGTACTCTGAGTAACTATTTTGAAGATTGTGATACACAGTGTATTAACTATGGTTATTATCATATTGTCATGGTTTTGATTTATTTTTTCATAAAATTAAAAAAATTCATGTTAACTAAATAATATTTTAAAATATATAAAACTGTCCTTAAATATGTGACAAGGACTAAGAATAACAAGTAAAGTCCAAACAGGTCAAGTATTTATAAACTTTTAGTCTGCAGGGAACAGTACAGTTAGACAAATAATTCTAGTACAGTTATGATAGGCACATTTAAAGATGCCTGTACAATGAGTTTTACTAGAATAAAGAGAACTGAAGAACTACATGGAGATTATAGGGAAGACTCCTCAGAGGAAGTGGCATCCGTGCTGGATCTTGAAAACTTTGAATTCTGTCAGAGGAAGCAAAATTGGCTCTGCTGTTTTGATGAGGGACACAGAAGACATTTGGAGTGAAAAAAAAATCCCCAATATGGTTTGTCCCCTCATTGGTGTAAGAGATATTATTATGGACTCGTAGATTGTTTACAGAGTCAACCAATTTTATATATTTTTTTCTGATACTTACAGGATCCCATTTTTGGCCAAAGAGATCCCTGCAAGTTGGCTCCAGAGTCCTTTAAACATGACTCAAAGTTTGAGGATTACCTTGTTTTGTGTCACAATGAGATGCCCAGAGCCCACTGTGTAAATTTCCTACTGTAAACCTAGAGGGAAGCCATTGTTTCAAGATTCTCTGACACCTTTTGTAGGGAATGGAATTTAGAGAACTAAATTTGGGCAGTAGGGATCTTATTATTGTTCGTGGAGCAAATGGACTAGATTCTTTCTATGGATAGAGTTATGATGTCTGTTTGCATTTTATTTTGCTTTTTGAGATCATGAGATGATTATGATGACACAGCAGACAAGCCAGACACAGATGAGCAGTCAATAAAACCAATGTCACCGATGTGATACCCTGCGAAGAACACAGTATCGTGTACATGGTATTTCCTCTAGAAAGCAAATCCCTAACCTAATCACAGAAGCACCAGAAAATTCAAAATGAGGATTAGTTTATTTAAAAATTCCTCAAAAAAGTGAATGGTGTATAATACACACACACACACACACACACACACACACACACACATAAACACACACAAAAGATGGAGAAAATGTTCCAAACTAAAGGGAACCAAAGAGACATAACAGCTAAATGATATTTCCAGTCTTAGACTGGATACTAATCTCATAGAAGAACATTATTGTGTTGATATAATTAGAATATAGATTGAATATCAGGTAGAAGTACTGATTTCAGTGTTAAGTTTTATAACTATGTGTAAGAAGATGTTTTATTTTTAGAGACACACTCACCCATGATTTATGCAACTTGTCCCCAACTATTTTGGAAAAAGAAATCACATGTGTGTAGGGGGGTAGATAGAGTAAATGACAAAGCAAAAGGGGCAAACTTTTCATAAAAGATTAAGTTGGGAAAAAGGCGAAGTGATTTTCCTTTTACTATTCTTGTAACTTTTCTGTAAGTTTGAATTTTCAAACAGTGCTTAAGTTGTAAATTCCTATAGATATTTGCAGTTCAGTTTCCAATAACTTATTTAACTTCTTTGACTTTACAGTAAAACAACATTTTTTAACAACATGAGCATAATTACTTATCTTACAATACACACTAAACTATTTCAAACTAATAGCATCAGTTTTGCCACTTATAATAAAATTGACAAATGAAGTTTGAGATTTTCTTGTAGTTCTCTTGGGTTCTTGCAATATATCCTACTAAGTTTGTACAATTTTTGTGATAAAAAATTACTTGAAGTGATATCTTTATGTGTGACAATGTTACTAATTTGGTGTATGATTCATTAATTTGCTATTTTTGTTTGAAGAATTATTTTAGAATTTAATTTTGAATGTATAAAACATTTACATTTTTAAAGACTTATAAGCAAAGCATGGTTCTGAATTTAAAACTAAATCAAAACATATTCAGGAAAATGTTACTCTCTTTTCATATTCCCAAGTACATACCATTTAAAACATTTACCCTCTCAGAAAATTTTCAGGATAGAAAATCAACATACAAAAACATAACAATTTCCTATATCAGTTGTGAACTTGTTGAAAAAAGAAATCAAGAAAGCAATCCTAATTGCAAGCTATAGATAAAGAATAAATTTAACCAAGGGAGAGAAAGAACTCTACATTGAAAATTATAAAACATTAATGAAAGAAATTATAGAGGACATGCACAAAATTGAAACATAGCCTATGTTCATGGATTGGAAAAATTAATATTGTAAAAATGACCATACTGCCCAAAGTGATCAACAGACAATCCCCACCAAAATATCAATGACATTCTCTACAGAAATAGAAAAAATAATCATAAAATCTACATGTAATCACAAAAGACCTAGAATAGTTAAAGTGATCTTGTGCAAAAAAAGATCAAAACAAAACAAAAAACAAAATCCAAAAAATAATACCTGACTTCAAAATATAATGCAAAGCTATAGTAAGTAAAACAGTACGATTTAGGCCTAAAATCCAACACAGAGACCAATGGAACAGAACAGAGAACTCAGAAATTAATCCACATATATACAGCCTTCTAATTTTTGACAAAAGTGCAAAAGACAGATATTAGAGAAAAGTCTCTTCAATGAGCAATGTTGGCACATATGCAGAAGAATGAAAGTAAATCAGCATCTACTTATATACAACAATCAACTGAATGTATGGAAGACCTAATGTAAAACCTGGATATATGAAATTGCTACAAGAACATGTAGTGGAAACACTTCATAATATTAGTGTAAACAAAGAATTTTTTGGTAGGACCCCCAAAACAGGAACCAGAAGTAAAAAGACAAGTTATATAATAGAGTTACACCAAGCTAAGAAGCTTCTGCACAAGGAAGCAATGAACAGTTAACTGACAATCTAGAGAATGAGAGAAAACATTTTCAAGCTATTCATCTGACAAGGGATTAATACCCAGAGTATACAAGGAACTAATAATCCAAGTTAAAAATGGTGCTTGCTTACTACATGACTCGCTTCCCAATTTGTCCCTGATTTGGTCAATTTTACCTAAACAGTTTAATCTTATTGGTTGACTGCAGTTCTGTCCCACCTCAAGCCTGTCTGCCTTGCAAGTTCCCAGTTTTTTCCATCATGGTTTTACTCTATAAAAGTCACTAGAAAAGACAGAATCTTTAGCAGCCCACTTGGGACCCCTTCTGTCTCTCTCTCTGACAGAAACTTTTTTCTCTCAATAGATACTTTTGTTCTTATAAAAAAATGGTCTAAAGTGGCTTGGGTTATAGCTCAGAGGCATAGCGCCTGCCTGGCAAGTGCGAGGTTGTGAGTTCAATTCATGGTACCAAAAAATCCCACAAAAAAACAAAAAAACAAAAAACAAAACAAAAGCCTAAAGATCAGAATAGACATTCTCAAAAGACATATGAATGAGTAGCAACAAATATACAAACAAATATTATCACTAGTCATCAGGGAAATGCAAATGCAAACCACAATGAGATAGCTACCTTCTCATCCCGGTTAAAATGAGTGTTATTCAAAATTTAAAAATAACACATGCTGGCAAGAATGCAGAAAAATTGAATTTCTGTGCACTGTTGGTGGAAATGTAAATTTGTGTTGTCATTATGAAAGATGGTACAGAGATTCCTTAAAAAATAAAAATAGAACTATCATATGATCCAGCAATCCCACTACTGGGTACATGTATAAAAGAAATGAAATCATTATACCAAAGAGGTACTTGCATTCCCAGGTACTGCTATGATTAATTGCAGCACTATTCATGATAACAAAGATATGAAATCAATAAAGGTGTCTAAAAATGAATGAATAGGTAGGGCACATGTGGTTTTTATACACAATGGAATATGATTCAGTCACAGAGAACGGTAACTGTTATTTTCAACAACATGGATGGTACTGGAGGTCATTATGTTAAGAATATCACATATTCACACTCATTTGTGGAAACTAAAATGCTGATCTCATAGGATAGAATGGGATGGTTGTCACTAGGGACCGGGAAGGAAAAATGGGAGAGGAATGGAAAGAATCTTGGTAAGGGGCACCATACACAGGAAGACAGTTAATTCTAGTTTTCTGCAGCACAGTAGTGTTATTTTTGCTAACAACAATCTATGCCTTGTTTTCAAAAGGACTAGTACAAAGAGTACAGAGGTCCCCAGAATCTAGAAATGATTAATGTTTGAGATAAAAGTACTTGTGTGTGTGTGCTTGTGTGTGTGTGCGTGTGCATGTGTATGATATCTACTTAAAGGTCGTATACTCAGCCTCCACATCAGCGGGTTCCACATTGGTAGATTCAACCAATTGAGGATGGAGTATATTCAGGGCAAATATATCTATACTAAATATCTACAGAATTTTTTGATTATTATTGTTTCCTAAACAATAGACTGTTACACCTATTTATGTATATTCTTATTGTACCACGTATTATAAGTAACCTAGAGATAATGGAAAGTATGTGGGAGAATAAACATAGCAAAATATACAAATATTATGTTATTTTATGTAAGGGATTTGAGCATTTGCAGATTTTGGATTCATAAAAGATCTTGGATCCAATCCTTCATGGATTCCAACAGACTATTGCATACCACACACAATGTGTTGTACAGTGTTTATACACTACATTGTCTTTTCATCTTAACATTATGTCCTGGGATTCACCATACCAATGTTCTTTCTTATTAAACTCCATCTAGGAAAAGTTATATAGTGCCCATTATGGAGACCAGTTCATTGAGGGATATTTATGTGTGTGCGGTGAGAGTGGGGGTGGACACTCTAGAATTTAATTCAAAGGGGAAAATACATATAGGAAACCAGTTTATACCTTCAACATAAATGTTCTGCCTGGCATTTTCTCCCTTCTCTTTTTTGCAGCCAGGAACCTGCCTTAATCTCTTCATTCACTGTTTTGGTAGAGGGGACCTTTATAGATATTTCCAACAGTCAAGCAGAAGTCCCTGTGGAGCCTGAGTTTGGACAAAGCCAGTACTCCGAGCGAGGCCAGTGAGATTCCTGGCGAATCTACACTGCACCCAGTAGCCACATGAACATGACCACGCAGTACTCTTTCAGGAATTTTCTGCAGTATCATTTTCCTTCTCAGATAAATTCCAGTTCTCCCAGGTGAGCCTTTTAGGACAAACCATCTGGGGTAGTGACTGAAAGTCGCCAATCTGTGATTAATTTAGCACCAAATATGTTGCCCATCTCCTACCCCTTAAACTAAGTCTAACTATGGCTTAAAATGTGAAGTGCCACACTTCTCTCTGCTGCTTTCTTCTTTCATTTTTGCATGAAAGTATTCCTATATTGATATTCAGTTCCATGTTAGATGAAATAAAATTGCAAAATATTTGCTGATTTCCACATAACATTTTTCTCACGATGAAGTAACTTCATGGGTTTTCATGGGCTTCAGTCAGAATTGTGTCTACAGAAGTCGTGTCTGTGTATGTAGTTCCTCATTACAGAGAAAGGCTTTCACATGGCTCTTTCTGTCAACATTATTCTACTACATACACAATGTTGCATATGATATTTATAACATAAAACATGTAATATAAAGAATAAACATGCAGAAATGTACATGGCAGTGTGCGGTTCATTGAATGCACAAACCATGGAGAGTACTGGACCAGGCTCTGAAAAAATATATAAAAATTTAGTATAAAGTAACAGGTGTAACATCATGTCCTTAGAATTGGGATCTCTGAATCAAGGCATAAGACTACAGTATATGTGATTTTGTTATAAGTTGCCACATTCCTTTGTAATATATTCTCCATCCACTAGCATTGCTGAGAGTGCCAGGTTTCTCCTAACCTCTTAGAACAGAGATTTGTCACCCTTTCAATTTTTGTCAGTTTGTTAGATGGAAAAGAGGTTCTCAGTGTGTTTTTAATTTACTGTCTTTTATTCTGCAAAAGGCTAGCATCTTTTCATATATTTAAGGCTCATTTGCCTTTCTTTCCATGTGAAAAGTTGGACTATGACTTTTGCCCGTTTTTCTGTTGGGCTGTGGTTCTGTGGCCCTCTTTGTGTTTCTTCTTTTGCGGTGCTGGGTGTGAATCTCAGTCTCCCTCAGGCTAAGCACATCCTCTGTCCCCAGTACAGAGCCCTCGCCTTATGCTCTTTTCCAGAACGGGTTTCTAGGAACCCCTTTTATGTTAGGCAGTTTTGCCTTTGGAATAATAAAATTGAAAATGTTTTCCTCCAGCTGTTCATTTGTATTTTCATTTTTTCCTCTTTGTTTCTTTCTTTTTTCTTTGTTTTTTCTCTGACATGAAAAATCTTTAAGTTGTGTGTTAGTGTCAGTCTTTTCTGTTATCGTTCCTGGATTTTGAGTCATATTTACAAAGCCTTTACTTTTTGTTTAGTTATGAAGGAATTCATCCATGCTTTGTCCTATTATTTTATAACTTGTTTTTTACATTTTTATTTTTGAATCCATATGCATGAAGTAATGGAAAAATCCAGTTTATCTTGATACACGAAGTAATGCATAAACCCAATTTTATTTATTTTCTTACAAATAGAGGCTCAATTGCTTCAACACCATTTATTTAAAAATTCATTTCCCCTAATATTTTAAGATGATTCTTTCATCTTACTGAAATTTTTATACTTATTTTCAGATCCCAGATTCAACACTTAAGGTTTATAAACTGTTTTTCCAGGATTTAAAAAATACTTCTTCAGGGCCAGCGGTTTAGCTCAGCAGCACAAGCTTCTGCTTGGCAAGTACAAGGTCATGAATTTTCAGTAAATTATGCACTACCAAATGCTATTTTTTCTACTAAATTATAATCACATTTTTATAATAGTCTTGAACTCTGTTTATTTATACCTTATTTCCTGTCTTAATTAGGACTAAATTTGAATACATAAGAAAATCTAAAAAAGAGACTGTGATAAAGCAAATGTTTATAGATTTATTTTTCTTTTAAAAGAAAAAGGATGCCCAGGGCTGATAACCAGGAATGTGAGTTCCCTCTGCCTTTCTGTTCCACAGTCCTTTATGTGTGGTTACAAATACCAAGGTGCTTCCCTCAAACTTGATGCCAGGATTCTAGTCATTCAGATGAGCTCTAGGCAAGAAGAGACTGAAAAGGATGAGAAAAAGGACATTCTTAAAATTTCAACTCAAAACTTTCTTCTGTGTTACAATGGCCACCCACACCTTCAAGAGTTACTGGAAAATGCACTTTTGTAGATGGGCATATTGTCACTCCCTGGCTTCTAGATTAGGGTAAACAGTTTACAGTCACTGCCATGTTTCTCAAGCTAGACAGCAGGTAATTGGAAAGCAAAGATTTTTTTCTTTACATGATCCTCAAGATCTAGTATAATGTCTTTAAGGTAATAGAGTCCTGAAGCAAGCATTTACTGATTTGATTAAATTTACATTTCATTAAAGATCCTCTAGGTATCTTCCTGAAGAAGTTAAATTATATTATATTATAGTGACACATACATACTCATGTTTATAGCAGTACAACTCATAATAGCTAAGTCTTGCAAGTGGCCTATGTATCCATTAACAAAATGAATGGATAAAGAAATTGTGGCATTTATACACAATGGAGTGCTACTGTGCCATAAAGAAGGATAAAACTGAGTCATCATAGGAAAATGGATACATATTGAGACCGTAGTATTAAGCGAAACAAATCAGATATGCAAACATAAATATTGCATGATTTCTCTTTTATGAGAAATCCACAATATAAATAAATTAAAGAGCAAAATAAAAGATAGTAGAAAAAAGAGAAACAGATCTTTTGCAAAAGGAAATGGATGAAGAGATGGAAGGAGAGAGAGGGGAGAGAATGGATGGCAGAGTACTAAGATGTTCTATGTGTATGTATGGACTGCCTACTATGAGAGTAATTATTATGTACTGCAAACATGTACTAATGAAGATAAAATTAAAAGTAAATAAATGAATAAATACATAAAAACTTACAGGACATCACATGTAACCAGACATGGTGGTGCAGGCCTTTAATCTCAGCACTCTGGAAGGCTGAGGGAGGAGGACAACAAGTTTAAACTCAACCTGGACAATTTAGTAACTTACTGAGTAAACCTGTCATAAAAAATTTTTAAAAGCCAGGGATATAGGTCAGTAGTGGAAAGCTTGCCTAGCACATGGTTTGATCTGCAGCACTAAAATAAAATAAAATCACACATATAGAGATAGAACATGTAAGAAGTCTCATAAGAAATTTAAGCAGTGTGTTGCACTTTTCATAAAATACTGCATTTATTTTAATGTTCCTTTCAAGCTTTGTACATAATGTATGAAGATACTTGGCTTCTACCACATCGTATAGCATCATTTAAAGACTATCATGCACATGTCTCAAAGTAAGAGATGCACTTCATTCTTTCCAGACCACCAAGCTGTAAGAATACAGATTTAATATCAAGTACATCAGGAGAGGATGAAAAAAATTATATTTCTAGAAAAAACTTTAATCTTAGCATTTGGGTACCTAAAACAAAATTTATAATTGGCAAATGAGATACATTATCCTGAGTGATCATTATAGATAATTAAATAAAGTTTAGAAAGTCACTTAAATCAGGCATGGTGATGCATGCCTTTAATCCCAGCACTCAGGAGACTGAGGCAGGAGGATCGTTGTGAGTTTGAGACCAGCCTGGGCTACAAAATGGCCTTGGCCAGCCTGAACTGCATAGTGAGACCTGTCTCAAAAAATAGGGCCAGGAATTTAGCTCAGTGGTGTAAGCACCTGCCTGACAGGAGTGAGGTTGTGAGTTTGATCCCCTATACCAAAAAGAAAGTCACTTAAAAATCTAAATTTTTAAATTAGAAAAGTAACACATACTTTTAAAAATTCAGCATGTTAGGTGTTATGACTGTGTCTAGATGTCCCCGCAAAGCCTTATGTGGTTTTAGGTGGGGCTTTTCAGAGGTAGCTGGATCCAGAGTGTGTGATGCTGGGATTAGCAGTATGTGATTACTAAATTAGTCCACTGACTGGTTTGGCATAGTTATGGGTGTGGGTAATGGGATGGCTCACACAGGATGTGGGTGCTACCTGTCTTTAGGATGTGCGGCCTGGATAGAGTATAAGGAACAGAAAGAGGGCTAATGTGGTTGCTTATTGTTTGGTACTTGGTATTCACTGCTTTGTTGCCTTCTACCTTGCATAAACTATTTCTCCTCTGTGATGCCCCTCTGCTGTGCCATCTTGCCTTGGAGCCAGGTGACTATGAACTGAAACCTCTGCAAACTGTGACTTTTGAGTAAAGCCTTGCAGGATGTGTGGCTGTTGGAGTGGAGGAGATAGCATGGTGGACAAAGGGAAGAAGTGCAAAGTTTTTGAGGGAGGCAGGGGAGTTTCATACTGTGTCAGTTCAGCTAAGTCAACTTCAAAGAGTTTCCATATATTGTTCTTGCATGAGATTGGTCACAAGAAAAAATTTCCCAAAATCTGGAAGGTAAGAGTGAAGCGGTAATCACTTTTTTGCCCAGAAGATTCAAGTAGGGTTAGATGCTATTGCTTCCCTGGCAGGGACCATGGATCTGCTGGACAAAATCTGTTGACATGAGACAGCAGCCAGGATGACAGCCCTTCCAGGTCATGATGTGCATCTTCCTTCAATTTCTCCATCTCTTGAGCCATGTACATGTTTAATGCCATAAATAAGGATGTGTAATTCTCCTACAGATCACCTACAGCACTGGGGTTGGAGTCTGGAGAAGGTGAGAGATCACTGTGAATTCTGAGGAAACACATGAAGGATTCAGGTCATCATCTGTCCCAGCTTCTTCCCAAGGGCTCCATATTGAATTTTCTCTCCCTCATCTTTTTTCCTTTGTTTCTTACCAATTTCCTGCTTTGTTATCTTCAAAACTAGCCTGATATTGCAAAAACAAAGCCGTGTGTAAACTGAATAATCAATTACCTCAATTGCATAAGGTCAAATACTTAAAATTAATTTCTTATTTGTTATGGTTTGTATCTAGATGTCCCTCTCCCACCTCATATACTCATAGATGGGGCTTTTGGGAGTGACTAGATCATGGGTGTGTGGTACTGATTGGTTTAGCACAGTTCTGGTGGTGGATGAGGGACTTAATGAGGACAGAAGATCCACCCTGGGTGTGTGGGTGTACCTACTAATAGGCTTTGTAGCCTGGATGGATTAAAAAGAGAAAGAAGGAAAGTTTGCTGCTTCCTGAATGCCCTGTCATGAACTATTTGCCCTCTACTATGCAGTCCCACCTTGGAACCAGCTAACTATGGACGGCAACCTCTACAAACTGTGAGCCAAAATTAACCTGTAACTTGTGGGCTTTGGTAATTTTGTTCTGTATCTCTACTCTTTCTGCTTCCTTGACTGAACTCTTACATGCATAACAGGCTGGTACCTGACTTGATGCAGGAAAAGTAAGAAGCAGGCCAATGTGGCTATAGTGGGGTAATTGCATGGTAAAGTGGTGAGGAAGCAAGTCAAGAGAGGAAATGAGCCCAAATGGTGAAGGGTCTTGATGGTTGGAGTTATGGTTTTGCTTTTACTCTGATAAAGAAAATTACTGGAACATTTGAGCCAGAATTCTACTGACTTGTATTGTGATGCTATCATTCTGGCTGCTGTTTTAGAGAAAGACTAAAGCCATTTAGGAAGTTATTTTTAACAGTCTTGGCAAGACATGATGGTAACAAAAGGTGTTGGTAACTTGGACTAGAGCACTGGCATGAAGTAGTGAAGCACAGTTTAATTCTAAACTTTTGAAAGGTAGTGCCTCATGCTCTGTTTGTGTATCAGGCATGCATGTCTCTTGGCCTGTGGAATTTAAAGTGTGAAGCTGCCACTAACTAATGTGGAAAGGATTAAAAATGGAAAGCACTTTGAATGAAAGACTAAAAATTTAATTTCGGATATATTAGAAAGATACACGTATTTGAAATTTAAGTAGAGAATTTAAGAAGGCAGTTGGATATGCTGGTATGGAGCTCAAGGCTAGGAATAAAATTTGGGAGAGACCAGAAATAGGTGTTTAACACCATGAAGCTAATTGAGATACCCTGGGATGTAAATGTAAGTTAAAAAGAGAAGATTGAGATTTGGAATCCTCCGAAGTTTACAAGTCAAAGTCATGATAAGGAACCCAAAGTGGTCAAGGCAACAGATTTACAATCAAGAGAGTGTGCTGTTTTATAAGACAATGAAGAAAGGGTATTGAAGGAGACGGAGTGATCCATTGTTTCAGGTTCTGTTACGGGTCAAGTAAGATGAGAACTGATTTTTCTGATAGCATTTTGGGGGAGATCTACTTGGTCCAAATGAATGGGTATAGGTCATTTGAAGACACTGACTGCAGACAATTCAGAGTTTTATTGTAAAGGAAAGAGAAATGATATAATTAGAAGAAGACGCGGGGTGGAGGAAGTTTTTGTGCTACAAGTGTGAGAAATAACAGTGGTTTCTATGCTGTTGAGAATGAGATGCTATAAAGGGGAAAGTTAATGCAGTAGAAATAGTGTTGTAGCATTCTTGATGTCTTCAGCTTTCTTAGAATATAAAAAAATGGAAAATGGAAGTTGGTGTTTGGGGTTAGAGGGGAGGGACACAAAAATGAAATAGTTACCTAGGAGCAGAGGAGAGGAAGGGTAATATCTTCTGATTACTGGACAGTAGTAAGAATCCACTTGAAGTTAATGATCATGTATTTGATATAACACCGGTCAATATGAGTTTTCTCAATTTTATGTTCCGCTGCACAAGTGGAGAAGTGGAGTGACAGGAAAATTTAATTTAACTAAGGTTGTGATTTTGCACAGAACAGATAAAGTACAAGAGAGACAGAAATTCTGAGGTTCTATCAAAGGAAGTAATTAGGATTTTTGACCACTGAGTTTAAACTGGAAAAGAGGAGTGAGGGCATCGGGAAGGTAAGAGACTGAGAAAACGTGGTTAGGTCAACAGATCTTTCCTTGTTTGCAGAGTCCCAAAATGCTTCAAGGTAAACCTTAGGATGTGTTTCTTCCTATTTACTATGCATAGTGCTCTTCTGGTTTTTCAATTGATGTCTTTCAGTTCCAGGAAATTTTATTTAATTATTATGTATTTTTTTGCTTTGCTCTCCATTTTCTTAATTCTTTCTTTTTGAGACCACATTTTTTTCTAATGTTGAATCTCCAAATAGATCTACTTTTTGTTTCTTTCTGTCTCCCATTCTTATTTCATGAATGCAGTGTCATCTCACAGTGCTCTGGAAATATTATTTATAACATTTTAAGAATTTTTTTCCCTACATGGCCTTTTTTTGTGAAGCTCTTTTCCAGTATAATGAAATCCTGTATATCCATCTCCAAGCTTTAACTGTTAATCAATATTTTGCAAATTTGTTTCATGTGCTGTACCAACTCTTGCAAAAACATTTTTAATACACCACTTGAATTTGAATTTGAATTATAATATTTTGACATATATCTTCTCTAAATTTTGAAAATTGATTTAAAAGGTTGATTTAGGGTACTGCCTCTCCATTGGGCCCATGCTTCCTTTTAATCCATTATGCTTTCTCTCTCTTATTTTTCAGTGTCTGCAATTTAGATTTTTTGCTTTATTATTTTATTAGCTCATTAATACCCAAAACTTCCTATTTTCCTAATTGTTCTTCTTTTGCAAAATATCAATGCTCAATAAGTCCAGAAGTCTCCTCTCTTTACTTACATTCCTTTTCTCCCTTTTCTCTGCCAAATTAACTCTTCTGTATCACTCAGATCTAACCTCAGCCACCACTTGTACAAGAAGACTTCTCTATGCACATCAAATAAGGATGTGCTTTTGGCATAACTGTTTAATTTGTGTGGTTCTTCGATCAATACTATCTTGCATTAGAGCCTAGTGAATTCCCAGCCCCTAAATAGCTCCTGGGACATACTACTACAGCATGCTCAATGTATGTTAGCTGAAGGAATCAAAGCATAGTATACATATACACATTTTTCTATGAGTTCAATATGGATCGTTTAAACTTTAAGCAAAATTGTGCCTTATTCTCTAACCATACTGGATGGGTATCAGGAAGAATACAATTAAATAGCCTGTGCAAATCTTCTTAAGAGAACTTTCATGAGAATGTTAGATTTCTCCAATTTTAGCCTATGTTTTCACACAAAAAACAAGGCTAATTCTATATTTTTTAAAGGTGATCACTTCAAACTCAGTACCTTCTGATGCCTAAATGCTAGTTTATTTAACATAATGTAGTCTGAAATATTTAAATAGTTCGTAAGCACTTGTATACTCATTGTTTTGTCAAGCCAATTGATACTGTTCTTTCACTTTTCATTTGATGGTTAATTTTTTAAAAAGTCAAGGAAAAATAAACTTCATGTAAATACAGAGATGACCATCGTGTCATTTAGGTAAATTTAAAAGATATAATAATAGCTGTACAAGGCAGAATTTTATTTGTAAGCAAAGGCAAACAATGGTGACTAACACAATTCAAAGAGGAAATTATAGCTAGGTATGGTGGTGCACAACTGTAATCCCAGTGACTTGGGAGGCTGAGACAGGACGATGGCAAGTTTGAGGCCATCTTGGGCAGCTTAGCAAGATACTGTCTTAAAATAAAAAATAAAAAGGGCCCTGGGGTACCAGTGGTAGAACATTCCCAGCACCACAAAAAAAGGGGGAAAGGAATTTATTGAAAAAAAAAAACTTAGATAAGTCTTAGACTTTCCAGGAACCTAGGGGAAGTAGGCATGGGAAACAGGTCAGAGGAAGGTGGATGAGCAGCAGGAAACTCTGTGGTCCAAACCAGACCCTGGAAAGCTAGGTGATGCGGTGCAAGCAAGCCTGTAATCCCAGCACTCAGGAGGCTAAGGTAAGAAGATCGTTACAAGTTCGAGGTCAGCCTGTGCTGCAAAGTGAGTTCAAGACCAGCCTGAACTACATAGTGAGACGCTGTCTCAAAAAAAACTAGCAAAACACAACAAAAGCCCTTTGAATCCAGTGGGTGAGGACACTGTGGCTACTCTTCAGCACCTGGCACCCCAGGGGGCACTACCATCTGGCAGCACTGAGTGGCTGCTGGACTTGCCCTGGAAGCTTATGTGGCTGCAGATTCACGGCCACAGCAAGAATGGGTTCCCTATGGTCACAACTTCTGCAAGTTGCAAATTCCAGAGTAAATGCATCTCGCTTACCAAAGCTTCATTTTTTGCTCCACTCCAGCTACAAGGAGACTGGCAAGTAAAGATCTGGCCACTTGGGGGCTTGTTGGGTGGCAGGAGAGCTTTTCTTCTCATCAGAATTCAGACGAGTGCTTTCACTAACACAAAATGGATTCAGATTGTACATAGACCCACACGCACCCCAAATCATGTCTCAATAGAGGAAATGTTGAAGTAATTACAAAATTACAATGCAATTATCATTAAAAATATGATCATTAAAAGAGATTTGATCAGTGTTTAATAATGTAGACTATATTATTTGCTTAAAATGGTATATACAACTTGACACTGATTACTTTCACATGTTATATCCATTCATCTGAAAATGGATCTATGGGTTGTTTCCACCTTTGGCTACTGTGAATTATGTTGGTTTGAACATTGTACAAATATCTGTTCTACTCTCTGCTGTCAATTCTTTCTGGTAGGGACTCAGAATTGGAATTGCTGGATCATATGGTAATTTTATTTTTAATTTTTAGAAACTACCATATGGTGCTCCATAGCAGCATAATTTTATATTCCTATCAGTAGTGCACAAGGGCTCAGATTTCTGGACAACCCTGCCAACACTTTTTACTTTCTGCTTTATTTTTTATTTGTTTGCTTTTGTCTTTGTTTATAAATAATAGTCATCTTAGTGGATGTGAAATGGTATCTCATTGTGGTTTTGATTGTATTCACATAGTGATTAGTCGCCTTGGCTACTTAGATAACTTTTTTGGAGAAATTTCTGTTCAAGTTCTTCACTCATTTTAAAATGAAATTGTTTGGTTCTTTTATTGTTGAATCTTTTTCTGTCACTCTTGATGTGTTTTTCTTCCCAATTCATCTTCTAATGACTTTGAAAGCATTAGAAAATAAATGCAAAGAAGAAAAGAGTAAAAAGTAGTATTCCACTTTACTGGATACAATTATTACATCTGGTTCTACATAAGCAAGGCAGTTTCAAAGTGTCTCAACAGATGGTATAGAGGAAATGAGCTTTGTTGATAGGGTTACAACAAATTCCATTAAATTAAAAATTTCGGTTAGCAGATGTCTTCAACAGTTGGTGTCCTCTCTGAAACTAATCTATAGCAGAGACATTTTCTTTTAGTATTTGTCATTTGTAGTGTGTTTGGACCTGGAAACCTGAGATTTTCTACAAAGTATTACATTGGTGTGTTGGTGGTAGTTTGTTTCAGGAGAGTAAAGGGTAAGAAGATGGTGAAATAGAGTATCTTCATCTGACAAAGCCACAAGAGAGGGTAGATCATTTATAAATAAACATGTTTTGCAGAGAGGATATGTGTATATAAGTTTCTCTTATAAAAATGAATGATGTACCCTAAGGCTATTTTGCTATTGATTACAAAATATACTAATTTTAATGAAAGCTAAATAGTATAAATATTTTTTATTTCGCCAGTCTCACTAAAATAGAACTCGACTTATGGTTGTTAAAATTGCTGTTGTCATATTTTTTGATAATCGGAAGCTCTCAGAACCGGTAAAGAATACAAACAAGTCTATGACTGAGAAATTCAATTTTATTGTGTGAAAATATTGTTTAATGTGATATTATGACTGTATATAAAAATATTTCATTCCATAAAGTCTTTCCAAGTGCTTTAGAAACCAGAATTTAATATTTCATTCCATAAAACCTTTCTAGAATTTTTCCTTTTTACAAATTAGGGAACATTCTTTACTGGAAGGCTAACGAGAAAAGACAACAGGGAAGCAGTATGGAGGAAGGCAAATAAAACCATCCAGTTTACATTGCGTATTGGATATTTATTATAGTGACACTCATCGTCATTTCAAGGTCTTCCTATATCTAAAGCAAATTCAATATCTCCGACCTGTTGGATGCTCCAAATATTTGTCTCTTATCTCCATTCCTAACTGCAGCCACCTAATTCTAGTCCCTACTCAACAACCATGCAGATGACACATCCTTAACCACAAAAATCTAGCAAAGTTCAACTTCCTAAATCTTGCTTTCCTCTTAACCCTATGTGAAACATTTTTCATGTCTCATTCTTTAATCTCCTATCAAGCCTTAAAATTTGACGATTATTGAGTTCTCATAATGTCTTTGTTCTTCCCTCTTCTGCAAGTCAGCTCTGCTCCACAGATGGCATTATCCACTTCTCTTGGTGCCTTTTGCCACCTCTGGCCTCTGCATCCAAATTCTAACCATGGAAATCCGGATCCATTTCCTGCTCCAAATGCCTGTGGTACTCGGACTTGAGCTTCTCAGTTTGCTTTCAGATTACACATTCTTTCTGTAACTTTATACCTGTGTGCCACTTTTTCAACTACAATATAACTTTCTTGGAGGTAGTTTAAACATTTTACATCCACTCAGTTCACCTGGGGATCTGCCACTTCTCACCACATCCACTGTGGGTGCCTGCCTCCAAATCACCTGCAGAACTGCTGCAATAGCCAAGGGTGGTTCTCCCTCTCCCCTTTCTGCTTGTTCCACAAACTCATGAGCTAGTGATCTTTTGAAAATGCAAGTCTAATGCTAAGACTTCCTTGTGTAAAAATCATTTAGTGGCCCTTCCTTGTTCTCAGGCCTGGGAAGGCTGACATGGTTTGCCAGAATTTTCTGGAAAATGAGTTTTCTAAGGCTAAGGATTTCAACTCATAACTGTCTCCCTCTTACTGTGCCACCCAGACCCAATGGTTGCCTTCCCATTTTTCCCAAGTTGAGTTAGTTTCCTAGGATAGAAGAGATTTGTTATTTGTATACATTTGTGTAAGTGTTTAATGTCTATATCCCTAACTGGAGTGTAAGGCTCTTGTGGGTAGGGTTGTTTTTTGAAAAGTTTATTATCATCTAGGACTTCATGGATGCTAAACAGATGCTTGTCAAATAAATGAATGCATTTTTTGTGTTGAGATAGTCTTTCCAAGCCTAAAGCTTCCCTTCAGGACTCTGTGAAGACTGCTCCCTACCCCTGGGATAATGTGAGAATTCAAATCACTTGACATCTATATACTGATAAATGCTCTATGTGATTTATATAGTATACATGTATGCAGTTTCAGATAGTATCAGGAAAAGATATTTTTCTTTCATTGATTTCATCTGCAAAAATAAGACAAATAATTACTTATGAAAAAACCTACATAAACTCCAAAACTGCAGAATTTAAAATAGGCTATATTACTTTATGGCAAGATGGATTTAACTGACTAATCACTTCAGACTACAAAGTCATTTGAAACTATAAATATATTGATAATGGCCTGATCACACAGACACTCTCTGTTACGCAGCTATATAATAAACTAGGTATGCAAAAATGTATTAATAATTTCTGGAGCCATGGTGTGCTGGAAATGTTTAATAATCAACTATTCAGAGAGAAAAATCCAGAAACTTCAATTTGTATGGTTTTGCTCATTTCTGAGGTAACTATCCCCATTATGGTCAACTTCATACCACCAGGGAGGTTACTGAAGGCAGAATTTGGCTTTCATTTTTATTTTTTTATATTTTATTCTAAAGAAAGAAAGAAAAAAAAGAAATAAACAAAACAATGAAAGCGAGTTTCAAAACAGGTTAGTTGGACCATTACAATAGTTGATACATTGTTTGTTGTCTTTGGAGTTATTGTTCAGAGTACAAGATATGGGCATGATAAGTTGCCCAAACAATATTAACACAAAACTTTTTTCAAGGAACTAAGGGAAGCTAGCTGTATACCTATCTTAATTGTCTTGGGTACACATATATTTTTTCCTTTTCCCTTTCTTCCTTTCTACCCTTTCCTCATCACAGTTTATCTTTTCTTTGAGCAGTTTCTTCCCAATTCACAATATTTACTGTACATTTTCATCTTATTTACTTGTTCAGTTTTTCACCCTAGTGAGACAATACAATGTTTACACATATTGGTCTGGTTAATTTCACTCATAAGTATGGTCTTTAGTTGTATCTATTTACCTATAAAAGTATCAAGTTAATCTTTTTTTATGACTGAGTAGTATTCTGTTACATAAAAAATACATCTTTTTTTTCCATTCCTCAGTTGATGGGCACCTGGGTTATTTCCAATATTTAGTTATCACAAAATTTGCTGCTATGAACATGGGTGCATGCATATCACTGTGGTATGATGTTTTTAATTCTTCTGGGAAGACACTCAGAAGAGGAATAGCTGATTTGAATAGGACCTCTACTCCTAGTTTTTTAAGGAATCTCCACACTGATTTCCACAGCTCTTGCACTACAGAAGAAATCACCAACAGAGTACAAAGATAACTCACAGAGTGGGAAAAATTATAGCCAGTTGTCTCACAAAGGACTTATATCCAGAACGTATAAAGAATTGAAAAAATCGGACTCCCCCAAGTTCAAAGATCCAATCTAAAAATGGACATCTGAACTGAATATGCACTTGTCAGATGAAATACAAATGAATAATAAATACATGAAAAAATGTTCGACATCATTGGTCATACAAAAGATACAAATTAAAACAGCACTGAAATTTCATCTCACCGAAGAAAGAATGACTACCATCAAAAAATCAACCAATAACAAATGCTGGAGGGGCTGTGGGGAAAAAGGAACACTTCTCCATTGTTGGTGGGAATGCAGACTGAAGGCAGAATTTAAAAGCAATGCTAACAGTTGTATTTTGCAAGTCAGTATGAAGTGGACCTAGCATACCCTTTGCTGGAGTGCTGTACAAGCATTATGAATCGGTTGGGAAAAATAACTTGCTTTTAGGAAGCTATGGAATATAAACTAGGTTTATTCAGTTTGGAAGACTCTCCAGAGAAATGGGTAAAATATATTTAATTATTCAAAAATGATAAGTTGAGTACAAGTTTTCCTCCTTTCTAGAACAATAAAATTAAAAGTTACTTCTTTAGAAAGGTAGGTTGAAACAAATAAAAGGAAGTACTGTATTTCACCCTAGATCAGAATGGGAAAAATTTTCTGTAAAAGACCAGATAGAAAATATTTTAGTCTTGGCAAGCCTTCCACAGTCTCTGCCCAGCTACTTGACTCTGCCATTGTTGCTTGAAAGCAGCTAAAGATGATCTGTTAGGAAACAGAAATGGTTGAGTTACAATGAAACTTTATTTATAAGATTATGTGATCTTCCAGATTAGTCTGCTGACTTCTGATCTAGATCCATTAGTCATAGAGGTAAGGGAAAGTTGGTTATCTCCATTATGAAGGAAAAGAACTTGTTTTCAGAATTTTTACATCCTAGAGGTTTGGGAAGCCAATTCTCCAGGCAGAGACTGACTCAAGAGTGGACATCTGACTCAACTCTGGTCAGTGAAATAGGAGAAGTGTGTTGAAGGATATCTCGAGAAAGTCCTACTCCTAATGGGCAGTGACTGACCAACCCCTTTTGTGCAGTGTCTTCAGTGGCTATGAAAACTGGAGTCCCAGTTCCGGAACTGGAGTTTCATGCTGGAGGAAGGCAGGGTCAAGAGATGAAAAGAGCCAAATCGATCCTGCAGTCCGTGCTGTCTGGTCTTCCCGTGGTGGATGACGAATTTGCTATTGTGCAGCTCTTCAGAGACTGAGTTTCTGTAAAACTGATACTGAGAATATCTCAATTGACTTAATTATATTTGCTCCATAATTTCTTTTGAATTACAGAGATAGAACCGCTGGCTTCTCTATGTAGGGGTTTTCTTATTTCCTTGAAAAGATAGGATGACAGTATTTAATCTTTTCCTGAAAAGTCACCAGAGTTGAACCTGCTTCATCAAATTTAAAAAAATAGGTCTAGTTATTTTTTAAGTTTATTCTTTTCCCAGAAGGTAAATATCCTGAAAACACCAGCCCTGCTTTTGAGTCAATTCCTTTCAGGCTCTTTCTCTGGCTCAAAATAGCAGGCACCGCCAGCTACCTGTCCTGCAGCTATTCTGTCCACTCATCTTTCCTGCAATCAGAGCCTCTATTTTGTTCAGCTCTCAGGAGACTACACACTTTAGAAAAGACTGGACCTTTCCTCAGCCCTGGAGAGGATCATCCTGATTAGTCTAAGCCAATCATGAAGATGCCATTCTCTTTGCCAGTGAATGATTTAGGTATGATCGTGTCTAGAATTCTGAACTGGAACTGTAGGGAAGCTTTTCTCTGGCACACAAAAGGATGAAAGGAAGCCGGGCATGGTGGCGCACGCCTTTAATCCCAGCACTTGGGAGGCTGAGGTAGGTGGAGCGTTGTGAGTTCGAGGCCGGCTTGGGCTACAACATGAGCGCAAGGCAGGCCTTAGCTACATAGTGCTAGCCTGCCTCAAAAAACTGGGGCTGGGGGTTTGACTCGGCAGCTTAAGCGCCTGCCTGGTAGGCGTGAGGTTGTGAGTTCGATCCCCGGTGCCACAAAAAAAAAAAAAAAAAAAGGATGGAAGGAGCGTTTTCACATGGTGAATTGCTTGAATCTGTTTCATCCTTCCTGTGAACCTGTGGTCAAAAGGCAACAAACTGAGCAAAATGCCACGAAAGAATGTAGAGAACCTGCCTCAGTGGTGGCAAAGAGCCCCTCACATAGCTAAACTCCAAATCACCCCCTCCTGTGCTACTAGTGCTGATGAAATTGGATCTTCTGTTCAGTGTGGCAAGAACCATACCACTGGGACACTCAATAATAAGCTGATAGGAACAGATTGTATCTGGGCTTCTCTACTCGTCTAAACAGGTCCAGTAGAAACTTTGACGTTTCTGTGCATTGATATCTCTCTGGGATAGTATATATACTATACACTGGTAAATGATTTAATGGTAACCATAAAGTTTGGTTTTAGATTAAAATATAAGCAAACTTAACACATATGCTGGAGTGTTTCACATGTATCTAGAACAAACTAGAATTCGTATATGCTTTAGGCTACAGGTTGTTAAATCAATCAATCTAAAATTGAATAAAAGATTGTGGTTAAGT
>RJWM01012137.1:0-57905 GCA_004363535.1 Dasyprocta punctata | reverse complement strand
TCGCCTTGAACTCAATTATGTAGGTAACTTAGGTTGGCCTTGAACTCAAGGTGGTCCATCTGCCTCAGCCTCCAGGTGCTGGAATTACAAGTGTGGGTCACTATGCCCAGTTAACTATGTGTTTTAAACCCTGGATATCATAAAAATATTAGAAAACCTCCAAACTAGGAGATTATCATTTACATTAATATGTTATTTGCTTAAGTGAAACAATAGAAAGTACTTAACTATTCTTTTTCATTTTTACACTCAAAAGTCTTTTTTGCTAGAATATTTTTTAGTAAATAAAATCATTAAATTTGACAAGCAACAATTCTTTATACAGCAGATTTTAAATAATGAAAATAGATTCATTTAATACTTTGTATTGAATAAAGTGAGAAAAATGGATCACTTTTCAACATATCAGATAAAACTGAAGTTTTTTGGAAGGAATACATGTCAAAAGTTAGTCAATAGTTTTGCATTCATTCAGGCACTTTGAAATAATAGTGGCTGCATGCCTCGATAGCAGTTCTTGGGAACAGGAGGGCTTAACATTTCAAGGCCACATTTAGTTAGCAATAAACTGGGTTTACCAAAAACAAATCAAAACAAACGAATAAAAGAGTTTATTTGGCAATGGTAGAGTATCAAACCACAAGAAATTTAGTTGAAAGGATAGATAAGACATTTTATAGATCAGGTTACCAAGTTCAACACAAGGTTTTGTGATTAGAACTTTTTTTTAATTTCTTGAAAAAAATCATTCAGCATTTTTAGGAAGGTATATGGTCAAATTTGGTTATAAGCATCTGTCTAAGGAGTATCATACTGAGCAAAATGTAGAGAACATACACTTTCATTTAAGTAACCAATAATTAAGTGTCTGAATTTAGACATTTTTCACAACTGAACTTATTTGAGTCATTCTTGACCCTCAGGCATAAAAAATGCTACTACTTTGATGGAATGTTTATTTAATTAATAAAAAAGTTATGCTTATTTGATTCATTTTATGTCACTTGAGAAACTTGATGAAATTTATGTTGAAATTTTAAAGGCATGAAAATAAACTGAAAGGTTTTAAAACATATTATTTTTGGCATTTAACAATCTACAATATAAAAGATACTTCACAACAAGTCATATATTTAAGTGCATAATTGATTTTTGTGGAATAGAAACCCTAATAAGAATTATTTTATGATTCACATATATATATTATATTTCTCTATATATTCTGTTGATTCTGTTCATCTGGAAACCTTATCCAGTGTAATTATATTGATGCGGGGCATTCTTTGGCTTCCTACATTATTCAATTGAACTATATGCCTACTTTCTATGGGTCTATTGACTTGATTAATGCAACATTATTGTAAGTTTTGAAACTGTGAATATCAATCCAACATTTTCTCTTCAAAGTGGTTATGGTTGTACTGAGATTTTTTGCCTTCTCAAATGCACATCCAAATTAGATTTTTGACAGTCCTGAAGAAAATTTCTGGTATTTTATGTTTTGGAACTGAATTGTATCTTTAAATCAAATGTCTATGAATTCATATGTTATCAATATTGAATTTTTCTGTCAATCAACATAGATTTTCACTAAATTATGCACAATTTATTTTGAATTTTCATTTTTTCTTCAAAAGGATTCCATAAATAGTTCTTTAGGCTCAAACCTATTTAAATTTTGATGCTATTGCAATTGCTATTTTTTATCCATGTATAATTTCAGTGGTTGCTTGGAAGACCTAAGAGTTTGGCATTGTTAGTCTGCTAAATTAGTATTAGTTTAAATAATTTCTTTTGTAGATTCCCTGTGGGTAACCTCATAAAGAGTATGTCATCACTGAATAAAGGCAATTTCTTCTTCTTTTTCCACCTCTATACTATCTACAAATATATTTTTAATAGTGAAAGAGGGATGAAAAATGAAGTCTTTATGCACTTTGAATAGAATCTTATGATCTGTTATCAGCCAAATCCATGTTTTCTGCACCTGCTCTAATGTATTGTCCTTCTGGGGTACTTGAAATCTCACCCTCTCTGAGATTTAGCTTCTTGTACACCTTTATCCGATTATAATAATTTAACCATGGTGTTTAGGTGGGTAAAATGTCTTCTATGTGCTTCACTGTGACTTCTAAAACTACACCATTGTTTCTTTCAAAGACCTACTCTACCCATGAAGCTCTTGATACATCTCTTACTTCATCCTAATTCTGCCATCTTAAAAAGTGCATATCATTCCTTCAAGCATCATTCACAAATTTTGACAGAACCAGACCTAATTCTCAGTAATTTTGGTATATCACTACTTAATTCCTTAAATTATGTGGCTTTTCATTGTTTTAATATGTTTATTCTCAAAGAACTACTCTTCATCCTTCTTTAATCACAAGTGTTTGCCTCTTTTTATCTTTAGATTTTGTCATTATTTATACATTTTCTGTATAATCTTAGTTGTTGTTTAATCACTTTCTGGTAATCACTTCGTTTTTCTTCTTAAAATGTTTGATATTCCTGAGTTATCTACTAATAATGCATTTTTTCTTTCTCATGCACTTAATGGTCTTGATTTTTTAACCATGTTACAATATGATTATTTTACTGAGTTCATTGTCAAGCTTCATGATCCTAACATCTGTACCCACCTTTGACTGACAAGCTACAGACCTTGTTTGCAGTCTATCACACTACATGAAAAAGGAATGAAAAGGCAGGGATGAAGAGGAGACCACTCCATAATGTATGTTGTAAGTTAGTTGATGAAATATGGTACATAAATAAGGGAGATGATGTCCAAATCTCATAGTCATGTAGAGATGAACAATAGTTACATGGAAATGAAAAATATTTGTAAAACACAAGGACTATAGGATTAGAAAAAATATCAAAGATCCTTCGTGAGAAATGCAATTGAAGATATATCTCTAATACTCAGCTTTACTCTGCAAACAAAAAGCAGAATTTCTATTGTAGCTCATTGGCATTATTTTCAATGTAAAGTGGCCTGAGCACATCAAACAAATAGTGGCTACTACACAGAGTTTGTGGACTGAAAAGAAAAATAGTATGCCAGTAAGTACAAATATAATTAACTGAATAGTATTGGAAATAAAACATTGCTATTTGGACAGAAATAGCAATGAAAAATAAGAAGCAACAGTATTCAGAACATTAAAGTTAAAAAGAATTTTCAAACTTGTAATAATTAAAACTAATTCTATCTACCCCATTTGCCATATTCTTACTTTTATATAAACAATTAGATCATGAAACTATAGTCTTAATTATTTATGAGATTTAGTTTCAGTCAAATTGCTGCATAACTAATACATAGCTTTATGAAGTATCATTCCCTGAAGAGAAACTCTATTTTATATGACATCACAAATAATTTATATTGTTACGGTAGTACTGTTATTCAATGGAGACAAAACCACATCTTTCACAATTTGACCCCAAACTATCCTATAAATGTAATCCAGTATAAACTCAGGTTTAAAATTGACCATGACTCATCTGCACGCTTTATAAACAAGGCCTTAGGGAATATAATTAAGTGCACTCATTATTTGGTTAATATACATTATTAATCTGATTGGTACTACTTTTTCACTATGAACCTATTTGAATTCATATAATTTATCTTACTTCTGTTTATCTTAATTGTGTCTAATTTATAATCTTAGACAAGTACTTAACAAATGCAACTAAAACTTTTGAAACTGACCATAAAATATAACAGTTTAATTTATTTTTTTAACTTGAACATATTCAGAAAACTAGCACACTGAAATATAGGCTTCATAGACAGCAGAATTTGTTTGCATTATCCCATGTTCCAGGAGTAAGAATCACAGAGAGGTTATTTAAGTTTAGAATATCAATAAATCAATTCTCTTAGGAAAACTCTATTTTAGGTAGATAAATATTCTATTTGAATATTTCAAGCATAAATATGCTTTCCACTTAAGAAATATTTTTCCAGCTTGAGAAAGAAAAATGTATATGAAGGTTATTATATATACATTTGAAGGAAGTTACACCGAGTATTCTGAAGAATTTATTCAGTTATTAGATAGAATTCATAATCAGTGATTTCTTGGTTGATAAGTAAAAATTTTCTGTGCAAAATAAGATTTTAAGGAACAGAAAAGATACGATGATATATTGGAATTCAGGTACAAGGATATGTGCAATCTTGAGGTTAAGGTTGCTGTGGGGATTGGTAAGAAAAGAAATTTTGCAAACCTTAACTGAGCAAGTATCTAGCTAAAAATAATATTTAAAAGTGCTTACTTAAAATCTAACTGCATGTATGTTTTCCAGAATAATTTAGAGACAATATTTTGAATTCTTGGAGAAATTATACCCTGAAAGGACTACATGCGTAAAATTACTCAGAATGAGTTAAACTGAGTCATGTTTTTTCTTTCTAGTTATTAAATAGAATAAACTAAATGAGCTCCTAATCAAGTGATTATATTCTTAATTAATGTGTAAAATGAATACACTTATTCACCTCTGAGTCATGAATTGAGAGAGCTATTTCTTAAGAAATTTTCTTGTAATTCTGAGTATAAAATGAGACATCATATAATACATGACTAGGTTTTGTGACAATGTCAGTGTTCTCAATTTCATTGAATTCTAGCAATGCTGGGCTCAAAGATTAATTGTCGCATGTAATACAGTGATACCATGGTTCATGACCTTAATCTGTTCACAATTCAGGGGAAGATGGCCCAGGTCTTGTACATCACCCTATGTGGAATTCACCAACCGAAGCACAATTTAGTTTGCAAACAGAAGCATTAATGAGTTAAAGCATTACTGCATTTGCTATTTCATTTTTTATCATGTTTAAAAATTGATTATCAAGGTATGTTAACTTATATCAATATGAAGTAATTTTGTCTACATATATGTATATTATACATTACTTATATTATATGTTTATATTATATATTATATATGACATAAAATATATATTATCATATATTATAATGTAGTATGGATTTCAGTTATTATTAATATAAATAATTAACAATATATTAATATCAATATATGAGTATTATATCATTTTACATTATATGTATGTAACATGTATGCATAATTGTAATTGAAAGGGGTATAAAATTTAAAAATAATTTCTTCATCATTTGTAGGAATGTAAGCTATTATAGCCATCATGAAAATCAATATGAAACGTGTTAAAAAATAAAAAATAAATTTCTCTTAACCACATAATCTCCTTCTAGGTGTCTTTGTAAATCTGTTAAAAACATCATATTACAGTGCTTCTTTCAAAACCACGTTGATAGCAGTACACTTCATAGTAGCTATATATTTGAAGCAGACTATATGTCCATCAACAGATGAATGGATAATGAAAATGTGGCATTTACCTCCAGTACCACAAAGAAGGATAAATTTGAGTCATTTGTAGGAAAACAGGTGCACATTGAGATTATAATATTAAATGAAAAATATCTGACACCCAAGTTTAAATATTGCATGGTTTCTCTTATATGACAATCACAAAATATAAAATAAAGAGCAAAATAAAAATAGATAATAGAAAATAGGGAGAGAAGTCTTTCTCAAAAAGGAAATGTGGAATGTAATCATTATTTACTGTCAACATGCATTAATAAAAAAAAGCCAAAAAAATGACAATAAGAATTATATCTAAGTAAAATACTCTGTTGCTCTAAAATATAAAAAAGCAGCTCTAGAAATTACCAGGGGAAAATCAAAGAACTACAATTATGCATTCCAAGTAAAATCGAACATTATTATAACTTTTTTCAATGTATTTTTTCTATCCATCTCCCCAAGGTCTATTTTACCAGAGTTCATAAAGACCTGAAAGAATTCCCTTTCTACTTGTCTACTTCTTGGACTTTTCTTAGAGAAACTTGTAAAAAGAAACAACCGGTATTCTTGGCAGTTTAATCCCTCTGGAAGTCATACTTCATCAAAGTCAAATTCTTTACAGTTAATGTCAAGCACGTACCACTGTTGGATCTGTACAATAATAAGGAAATCCTGAAATATACTTCTTCAAGAGCATTTGAATTCTACATTAGATAAGAGAACCTCTTTCTGCAGTTGAAATCATACCATACTTCTAACTCATATTATCTTTGTGATTTTGTCTGATCTTCCAGTTATTGAAGTGTAAAAGGCAAGAATTTTAAAATTACCAACAATCTCTGAGGATTCTTCATGATCAATTTTCATGTAATCCATCAAAATTTACTAGGATATTGTCTGAAATTACTATATACTTAATAAGGCGTTTGCATAACAAATGGTATTTATATATCCTGCTTGTAAAACCAATGAATGGATATAATTCTTTTTTCCTACAAGTCATCTTTTCAAAAAAGATACAGTAGAAAAAATGATTTTTCTGCAACAAAAGTATTTAAGTGTCTACTGTGTGTTCTGCACTGTTGTAATTAAGAAAATTCCATAAAGTGAGCACAGGTAATGAGTGAAAATATCTAATAGGATATTATTGGTGTATGATTAGCAAGAGTAACATTAATATCTACTGGGTGATATTAGAGTCATATTATAGTTTTCTCTTCTCAGATTTACAGAAGCAGATTTTGAAGAGATAGTATTGAAGAAGAAGGGCACAAATTCCTAACCTCAATATTTTCTTCTAAAGCAAGGGACATTACACATTTTAACTGCTCTAACACTGAAAAATCTTTTGAATAAAAAAGCCTCTGGTGCATGAAATGATTGATGATGATACTTCTGAAGTTGTAAAGTTGTAATCTGTCTCTTGTTCAAATGGGGTGCCAAAAAAACTAATAAATTCCCTAATACTAGAAAGAAAGGCCTGTGGCATATAGAGGGTCAGATTTTTGCTCTAAGCTTGCTAAAGCACAGGTCCCAAATCTCTTATCCATAAAATGTTTTCCTTAAGTTTACTGCAAGTTCATTTGACAGCCAAATCTAAGGTGAATGATAGGCAGATATTACAATCTTTTACTCTGTAGTCTTTGGGGTGTGTATCCATCCGTACTGATGTTTTTCCTTAGAATGTACTGCCATTGACTCCAATGGGAGCGTTACACAAAATGTACTTGTAGTGTAGATGCTATCTTACTGTATAACAGTGACTATGATAAATTATGAAATGTACCTAGGCTCAAGGATTCTAGCTGAGTTGTTGTGGCCCTATTTTGAAACAATGTGAGAATTGCTTTTCCCTTTTACATTTTCTTAAATAAATTTAATATTGATACCTACCAAAGTATATATTGTATGGTTATTAAAATGACTTCAGAATGCACAAGTAATTTTCTAATTTATTTTAATTGACAAATTGTATAACATATTCATTCAACCTATGTATACATGATGAAGTGACTAAATTGAGCTTATAAATACAATCTAAAAAGAAGTAAATTCATACAAGTAAAGAGTAGAATAACGGTTGACAGATTAGTGCTGGATGGAGATATTTTGTCAAAGAATACAAAGTTTCAGCTACAATATATGGAATATACACATATATATATATATATTTCTTTTTTGTGAGAAGATCTTACTATGGAGTTCAGATTGGTCTTGAACTCACTACATAGTCAAGACTGAACTCGAACTTGCTGAAATCCTCCTGCCTCAGTCTCTTAAGTGCTGGGACTACAGGCTTGACCCACCACCCCTGGCTAAGAGATCTATATATTGCATAGCATATTGACAACAGTTAATAATGACTATACATATTGATGAAATGTGTTGGATTTCCAAAAGTTGCTGAGAAATTAAATATTAAGAACAATCACAAATAGATAAATATGTAAGATAAAACATATAAATTATTTTACATTGCATGAAACTCAATAATCAATTCATTTTAAGAGATTTGTCATTATTTTAATCTATTGTACATATGATCTGATCAATTTTAAAATCTCGCTTATAGCATTTCTAGCAGTGACAACAGTTTACTGTTCTCATTTGCCTTTGTTATTAATTTACTCACAACACTTATCTCTTCTGAAAACAGAATTTTTTTCCCTATTGATTTACAAAATTTTTAGCATTTGAGGTAAACAGCAACGTATCCTATTTTTTAGTTTGCTATGATTTTCACAATATTTTATACATCTTGCTAATTGATAATGTCATTAATAATTTGAATATGGATACTGCATTTACTATAAATTCTTTCTTAGAACATTTGAAAACTTATTCATGTGTCCTTTAAAGTTTCATTTTGAAATTCTTGCAGAAACTAACTATTCACCTTTCAGTGTTTCTGTTTTATATGGTAAAATGCATAAAGTTTAGGTATTTTACCTTTTTTGAAGCTTTATCTTCTGTGAAATATGAAATCATAAATGACTGTTTTCCTCTAATCCTTATTTTTTCTAAGAGTCTCTTTTATTCCCCATTTCTGTCATTAATTCTCTAGATTTATTAAATTAGAACAGAATTTGTTGGGGAGGGGAAGACCTGGGGATTCAATTCAGGGCCTTTGCAATGGATTATATCCTTAGATCTTTTAGTTTTTAATTTTTAATTTTAACAAGGGCCTCTCTAAGTGCTTAAATTACACAGGCTGGGCTCAAACTTTCATCTCCTGATTTACCCTTTCAGAGTGCTGTGATTACAGTCTCATGCCAAAGTGCCCAATAGGATAGGAAATATTAATAGACTTTATCCAACCTGCCAATTTGATCCAAGGGAAAAGGTTATAAGGAAATAATATAGAGACAGCAAAAGAGTCCAAATTCAGGGTTCGTAGGAGGTAGTGTGAGGATGAATTCTCCAAATATCTCATTAAAGAGAAACAGAAAATTACCTTTGTTTAACCATATCAGTTCCAAGGTTTTATTTCTGACTTATTTTTATTAAAAATAATTAGTCTCAAGTCTCATGAAAGTACTGCTATACTGATAGTTAAATATTTCTGTTTTATTTTAATACTGAGCATTAAAACTATCTCCACTATTATTGCTTTTCTCAGCATTTTTTTCAGTTCTCACAGGACATTTAAATAAACTTTTGCATAATAAAATGGGTAATAATTAGAAATATCTTAAAATCTCTGCACACGTTCTCAGAAAATTGATAAAAACACTCAAATTAAATATTTCTCAGAAAATGCTACTAGGTATTCTACTTATGTCATTGATCTTATTCCATTTACAAACATTCCCTGTTTAACAACTGAGTCTTGCAGCTACATTTTTTGAACGAATTGGCCACTAAATAAGGGATTATATACACATTACAATATTCAGAACAAAGAAAGAGTCAAAGGAAACTACAACTTAATGACTTTGCTTTTATTTATCTGCCTAGTACATGCAGCACTGTAAAGTATGACAGAACATAATCTATAATACTGTACAGTACAATCAGCAAAAATAATGACACTATATAAACAAGGTGTAAATTGAGGCTCTATAAACAAGATGTGCAGAACTCTAGAAAAAGGAACAACAAAAAAAGATTGATGGTGATTCTGAGCAACATGTCGTAAGTCTGAACAGTGCACCTCAGTAGCAATTGCCCTACTGTTGTTAATCAGGTAGGTTGTTAAACAAGGACTATCTATATAGTTCCATAACACATAATATTTTTTATTATGATTTTAACTAATATACAGTTTTCATGAATGTTTTCATTTTCCTACTAATGTGCATAGAAAATTTACAAATTCTTTTGTCAATGTCTGATTAATTTTCTCAATATTTTCATTTTCAGTTGAGTATATTTAGTTTTCTAGTAAATAATCAGATTTGCCATTAAACATCATGGGCATATTATATTTTGTTCAATATACCAGATTACCTGAGCCAATATTTACCTAATTTTTTTTGGTAAAAAAGCAGTAACTGTGGTAGACATAACCCCATCTTAACATAATTCAAAATAATGCAATAATGTATAGAAAATCACACTAATTTAAGGACTTATGATATTACTTCATAAATATAATTAACTAGGAAAAAATGTTTGGCACACTATGTAAGGAGATGTTTTAGAGTGTATATCACAATATTATATTTACCGCTTAGGCTAGCAGTAATCTAGTAGTAATGCTACTATTGTAACTACTTGTCACACATACAAAAACACAATGACATCTCTATATAGAGAGGTAAATATGGGCAGGTATATCTACTTTATTGTTTCCCACACTTCTTCTCACTACTGAAAAACTGAAATACTTTGAGTATTCCTTTCTCCCTGGGACAAATTGAACATTCTTTGGAATTCAATCCTCTTAGATGAGCAGTGCCCTTAGCTTTGTATCAGGTTCATATAAAGTAACGATCTGTAGATTATCTTGAACTTTCCTCATTATTTTTAATAGTTGCAATACTGTTTCTGAGTCTAAAATAGAGGTAGAATTTTATGTATTTATGATGGGTCATTTTCTTATAGTTCCATATGAAATACTCTCTAAAGTTAATTGGGGTTCTTTGGACCCATGATCTCATTACTTAGGAAGCTACTGCTTATCTCCAAAATATATTTGAATTAGATGTAAATGTATATGCAATAGAATAGAATTATATGTATGTCAAATTATTATGTATGTATAATTTATATTTATATGTGTATACAAGGTCTGTTTAAAAGGAATACACAATTCAGGAGGAAAATACATAAATATTTCAATACTAATTGAGACATCATGAGATTAATACATTTGGCATCTACAATTACAAGAGGTACTTGAAGTGGTGGCCATTAGCTTCCAGACATTTATTATTGCAGTGAACTGCTGCTTGGGTATTATTGGTCATTGAGATTGCTACACATGCATTTTCAAATTCCTCTCTAAGTTGCCAGTAGTACAGAGGGTTTTCTGCAATATATGACATCCTTTAGAGTCCTCCATACAATAGAAATACCATCTGTTGAAAAGAAATCATACTATTTTTCTTTTCCTGAATTTTGTATATATTTTGGTGGACTCTATATATTTTTGGTTTACTTCCACCGTCCATTCCATTCTGGTTTTTTTTTGTTTGTTTGTTTGAAAATATGGAAGGAGGAAGAGAGAGATGACAGACAACTACTCTGCATGAGTAGGGAGAATTCAAAAGTGAGTAACTCCTGTAGTTTATTCTTTTTAAATTTGTTGAGAATGAAATTTGTATGTCTTGTCATTAAATAAATTAAACAATGAAGCTGCTTCTTACAATTTGTAAGTATATTTATATATCACATAAAACAATGCTATAATTATGATTTGTAAGACGTTTCACCCAAGTTTAAAAAACTGACAATTAATGGAAGATTTTGTTTATACTTCAAACATAAATTTAAAAACAGTATAATATGGATTAGTCCTCGAAACCAGCTGCACTCCTCAGTTTCCTGCAGTTCAGATTTAAGTGCCAAGAAATCTTCCTTTTTTCACAGCTAATTTGAATTGAGTTTATCTGATTTGCAACCAGAACTCTTTAGTCAAGTGGCTATACAACACATGAAAATCCTTTGTAATTAATGTAACCATGTAACCTATCATCCAAAGTAGGACACTTATAAGAATGAAGGAGAGTGTTAATGGTAATTTTTACTTGAAAATAGCCGTAAAACAAAGCAATTCATGGAAAACTAGAATGTTTGTCCCTGCTACCTGCAATCATTTGAAAATAAGGTCTTATACTGCCCAGGACCTATTTTGTCACCGGTTCTCAAAATGTCACTGCACATGCTACGCACAGGTAAGTACAACTTAGTGAGTTACATAATTTAAGAACTAAAATGCATGAATTCATTAATGAAACACTTTCCTGCCTCCATCTTTAAAATTCAAGTAAGTTTTCTTTCTGAGACACTCCATTAATTTAAAAATCGAGATAGAGATTCTCTAGGCTAAATAGCATTCAAATAGCTCCATCACTGGAAGTAGAGTAAAATGTCTTAAGATTTGTTCCAAATGAGTGAAAAAGCAATGATTACTCTGAAAATAAACACGTAGAAACTGGATGATGGAAATCAATAATGTGCCAGTAAGTTGCATGTATAATCAAGTAAACATGACAATATATCTTTAAACAAAAAATAAAGCAACAACTGAATAATACAAATTTTTACTGTGAGTGTCAAATCCCATTATATAGAACAAAGTAATTATAGTTACAGTAAGTTCTTATCTATTTCAAAATAGTAAAAGATTTTTAATATTTTTAACACAGGTAAATGATCAATGTTTGAGATGATAGATATGCTAATTACCTATGATTTGATCACTGTACACTAGAAACATATGTTGAAGTATCTCCTTGTGCTCTATGAATATGTGAATTTTAACAAGTTTATTATGTACCAGTTTTTTTAAATTTAAATACTTTACATGTAACTCTCAATTTCAGAATGTAAATATTTTAAAACTTCAATATATATCATTCACATTTCTATTTGTGAATTATGTCAAGAACTGGTCAACTCTATGATCTTATTTAAATCTTGCTTCAATTTTACAGGTTAGTACCATGAGAAAATTTTGAGTAAATTTTTCGAAGTAGCTTGAGTGATGAGTCGTTTCAAAATTTATGCTTTTAAGCACATACATTTGCCCAATTATGTTTAAGCAGTTTTTCTGGTCAAGGCACTGTACTAAATACCACTATTTACAGATTAAAATTGTTTTGTAATATATACATATATATAATGTATATAAAATGTATATATATGTATATTATGTATAACTTATATACATATATTTCATATCATATATATGATATATAGACACCATACTTAAATATAGGAATGCATACACACATGTACCACTTATATAATTAGACAATATGTAAAATTTTGTATCTCTATGTTTCTACATAGTTAGTGAAAAGTAACCACCTGGAAATATGTTTAACTGAAATTGTGATACTTGACTGATTCAAGAGGAAACTGGAGAATAATAGAAGGGAATTATTCCCAGTTGGGTAACTGTGATGGAAAGATTTACATTATTTGTCATCTGAAATCTGTAAAATTGCTCTAAAGTATTTGCGTGTGATTGCATATTTGTGAGTGGAAGGAAAGTAGCTGGGTGGAACTCATAATAACAGAATGGTTGTATAACTGAGCACAAATCTGTAGTGTGTGGAAAGCAAATTCAAAATAAAAATTGCTTTATTTGTTTTTTACTGGTTTCTTATTCATCACAGTCTTTCTATTTAGTGTGTATTATTAATGGTAAGAACCAATGGAGTTGTCATAATGTGATGCAAAACATAAATGAATCTATTTGGAATAAATGGGAGAGTTTGAAAAATTTTGTTACTCACCTTAATTTCACATCAAATTCAGAGCTCAGCATTGGGGAAATCATAGTTTGATAAACAACCATTTTTTTTCTCCTTCCAAAGAATTTTTCTCCGGAAGAAAATGTATAAATAGTATCTAAAATTTTAATTGAATATACATAATAATTTCCTGAAAATAAATTATCTGAATTTGTCTTCAAATATAATTTGAATTATATAAACATATACTATTTAAGTTTTTAATATAGGAAGTAAACAGAATTTAATACACATGAAACAAGTCCTGTATCCATGTGATTTATTCTTAATGAGCTTGAAAGTCTTACTTTCAAATTAAGACATCATACACACTTTTGAATACATATACTTTTGAATTTAAAGCATCATATAGTAATATCACAATTGAGAAAGATGAAAAAGAATTTTTTTGGATTTTGTTTGTGTTTTCAGACTTGATAATGACCTTATCTGAACTTATTCTGACATTCCAAGATCATTTATTTAGTAAAAAGAAATCATTTTTCAAAAATAATAGATTCTTAAATCTACAATTGGAAAAATTCATTATTTTTAACTAGTAAGTAGTTCAAGAAGACAGCTGCCAAGAATTTTCCATTGTATATTCATATAGTACTAAGTTGTCTTACTTACATGGTATTTTTTTATAAAGTCCAAGTTGAAAAATAAGACTTTTAAAAAAATAATTGATTGCTTTAATAAGATTTGAGATAACATACGATGAAAACTCAGGTAAAACATATTATACTATTTTCTCTTAGAAATTTACATGATCAGTATATATTCCAGATCAATAAATCTTTCCTTATCATAGGTGCTTAAAAGTCTTCCTATAAAATCCATAAAAAATTTACCTGCATCTAAAACATGTGTTATTAACCTTTGCATCACTCCTTCGCTGAAAGCTTATTGGCCACAATACACAGTGACTGCAATTCATCTGATACATTCAATGACTCAGCTCATTTTTCTTTTCTAGTACAAATCAAAAACAGATTATTGGCAATTTCCTGTTATTACGCATTGTCAAACCCCTCATTGACTATCATTTGCTAAATTTTCACTTTCAATGCAAATATACAGAAGTGATACTGAGAAAGTACACCAATGATTATTTTTCAGAAAGCTTATGTACCTGGTGTGGCTTATAGAAAGGCAGAGTCTTGATAGTCCTAATTCTAGTATAGTTAGCTCAATTTTATTAAAATCTATGTTCAGAAAAAAAATTAAGTGTATGATGTTATATTTAAATACTATCAATAACTTTTTTCAAGAAACACATTTATTTTGGAGATTTATAAATACTCAAAAGCTTTTATGTACAGTTTTTTTCATTACTATGTGAGATACATGATATTTTCTATTGTCCTTACAGGTCCAGTTTTGTTAAAAGATACTTATTTAAAAAAATAAAATTCATGATCAGTCTAGAATTGTGTTTAGTGCCAAGAATACAGCAAATCCTCAATAAATACTATGTAATTGAATTGAATAACTAAATTGAATTGAACAATATATGATACTGCATTTTACTTTTCCTTCTAGGGACCAAAATTGCTACTAGAATTTTGTCTTCTCAAACATTAACATAGTCACTCATCTATTCATCTTTTAGCTGGAAGTATGTCATTAATATTTACTATCTGTTGGAAAGTAGATAGAAGTTTGGGGAATCGTGAACATATATAAGAGATATTTAAAAAGGTGCTTATAAATGTAAAGCAGAGTTGAAAACATATGCAGCATGGAAAGAAAATGACAATAAAAGAGAATACACTTCAAATGCTTATTTTTCTGTTCGTGTGGCCCCTTAGGGATCAGGGTTGAAGCACTTTCCATTTAAGTGACAGACAAATTAAACCTGTGGTCATAAAAAGTTATGGCTGAAAAAACGTGGATTTTTTGGCTCAAAATATTGAGCCCTTGCTAATCAGATATTGTAATTCTCTAGTCTATATCACCAATTACCTTCATTAACTCTACTTAAATAGCCAAAAAATGGTTAGTGACTCTATTTTTCACTGTTAACCAAGATACTTATTTTTTCCTTTTGAGTAAATCCTCTTGTTTTAGATTACTTTAGCTCTCTGTTTATTGAATAGAATAGCATAGTGTTTCTGCAATCTATTAATAGCATTAATCTAATGCTTCAACTTCCATACATTTAAGTCCTGAATCATCTATAAAAATTAATGCTGTGATTGTAAAATAGCCTATATCTTCATGAACAGATAAAAGAATAAATAAATTATGATATTTATACACCATGTAATAGTACTCTGCCATGAAGAAGAATAGACTTGAATCATCTGTAGGAAATAGATATACCTTGAGCCTATAATATTAGGTGAAGTAAACCAGATGCACAAACTCAAATACTAAATGGTTTCTTTTACATGAAAAACACAATATAAATAAAACAACAAAAACAGAAAATAGAGGGAAAAGAGAGAGGAAAAAAGTTATTAATATCCAGCATGGACAATCTATCTAAAAGTATACCTTGATTTAGTATAATTGTCTTTTGTATTTCATGTTTTTTGCCTGTCAGTCTGGCTATTAATCTGTATATATGATAATTAATCCTATAATGGCCTCTATGGAAAAGAATCTGATGTTGGCAAAATAAAAGGGAAATGAAGGGAAGAGGAAAAATAAAAAATATTGAGATGTCTTATATAGATGAACTAATTACCTACAATGAATGCAATCATTACATACTGCAAACTTGTATTAATAAGAATTTAAAATAAATATATTATCTATTTTATATTGGCTTTTCATTTTACCTGGTCTGTGTTTCATGTCTGTACAGCAAATTTGATTTTTAAAGTAAATATTGGTTATAACATAGTGCTGCAATTTCATTAGTAGAAAAACATAACAAATTGTTAGGCCATCAATACACTCAGTGAATAAAACAATAGGCTTATATCTAAAAAGTCATTGGCTCCCTAATTTAATCTCAAATTTCATGCGTTCTGTGGAAGTTCCAGGCATGTTACATAATCTAATTTACCATGTGTTATTTAACTTACAAGTTTCTTTTCTTGCCTTCCCATCTCATTATAGCTATGTCTCCTCTGAAACTATTTAAAGCAAATTGAAGATAAATGTTTCCTTTATCTTTTCTCTTTCCTCTTTAAATTACCTTTGAAAGTACATGTACCAAAATATCAATTATGAACCTTGAATCTTACTGAATGTCTCAGGATCCAATCATGAAATAAATTCTGAAAGAGTAGAAACTGATAGAAATGAAAAACAAACAAACAAACAAAAACCCTAGTGGTTTAACAGACCTAGAAAAACCACAGTGAAAAAATAAAAAACAAAGTTTCTATTGACCTAAAAGCAAGAATAAAAGACCAGTGGCATAAAGGAAGTATAACTCTTCCAGAAACAAAGTAAAACAAAACAAAACAGAATGCTATTTCTTTCCCCTGAAGAAACATTGACACTCTTCCAGTAATCTAGTTACTTCTAAATTTTTTTATGTAAATGTATAATAGTAAGATTGCTTAGTTAACAAATCCCCCAAAGAGACTTCGTTTTGTTGCAATACTGTAACTAAAATTTTCCAAAGAAGCCGCTTTCTAAGTTCATATTCTATGTGTTATTAAACAATATAAATTATTTAAAAATATAGTTTTAGCCTAAACAAATTCATTTATAGTTTCAAATTTTCTTTGCAAATGGGGAAGAAAATGCAGCAGGATACAAATATTTAAGATCCTAAATAAATAAAGTGTGCATTACGAGTTATTGTTTGTGGAAATAATTTTCAAAATGTCTTTTTATTCAATAGGGTCAATTAAACTAACATTTACATCTTATCCTCAAGAGAGTCAACATAATTATCATAGAAATTCAAAACGAAGAGAAACTTAAAATTTTGCAAGTAGGAGAGAAAGCATACTTTAGTTTTTGAAAACATTAAAGTATACAAAACATGTTGATTAACCTATAATTTTACAGACTAATAAAGGAGCATATAAGGTCCATGGAAAGTTGTAAAACCTTGGAAGGTTAGAAACATACCATAGAAGCAGCAAGAAGACAAAGCAGCTTCATTAACTATGAAAAAATTCATGATAAAATTGCCGAGCTTGCAGAGATACCTAGTAAGTACTAGTGACCTAGTGATAATTTAAAATGCTAATTGTGTGTGCACAGTACATACATAGTAAATGAGTTGTTATGATCGATTACACTGTCTCCTGGGGCTCTACTTTTTATGCAACATAGGACCAAGCAATCCAAGGCAGAGTATCTAGCTCTTTTCTTTTACTAAAAAACAAATGTCTTAAATGCAAAAACCTATCTCTCACTTTCTCAAATGTAGACAATCAGAGCTAATTTTAAGAACACTAGGAAAACTCAATTAATATACAAATGTTTAGTACAAATATTTTGTCCCAAGTCACCTAGAATTTAGAGAGAACCTCAGAGTTCAGGTGATGTAAAGGTCAGCTCTTCTCTCATGCTCCTCGCGAACATCTTCGCTCCCTGCTACACCTTACTGGTGCCCACTGTTCTAGGGGTTATGACAATAATGAGTGCCTTTCTTTATATTTAGTGATTAGACATATGCATTGCTAAACAATGTTTTTCAGTTTCATCTCATTTTGCTTTATAAGGATGGAATTATTCTCTATGTATTTTTTTTCTTTTGTCATTTGTTTTGCCAATATTTGTTAATGTTTGCACATACATTTATTGGTTTCTGTAGAAGTGGGAAATCCTAGTCATTGCAAATCCTAATACTACTCTTTATGTAGTCTCTGTGTGTGCATCCATATCTTTCCTTCTTTTGTTTTCTCTCTGTGTCTCAGTTTTCTTGGCCTCTAAAACATATTTGCTAAAATATACATCCATTTTTCCCTCCTCTCTGAAGTTCTCTTTGATCTATTTTGCCTACCTCATTTGTTTGTTGAAATTAGCATAATTATTAGATCAGTTGATTAATTTCAACTATGATCAGGTAGAAACATTGAATTCTAATTTGTAATATTTTGTTTTGTGTTTTATATCTGCTATTGTCACTTTTGTGAATAGTCTGCTGTCTACAGGTATCTTCAGTTTTTAAAGAACATTTATTTACACTTAATGACCATAGTTGCTGAGGGTGTCAGATACCTTTATTATTAGAAACATGTAAGTCCTAGTTTGACATCTGGTTTATCATTGTTGTTTATAATTTTGTTTTCTCAATTGTATTGTCTTTTTTCCCTTGTGCTTATTTGCCTTGTTTTGTGTTTTACTTGTTGTCAAGTTCTATGCCTGTCAGAATTCCCAAAATCCTAGTTTAAAGGTGTGAAACTGTCTTCCTAAAGAAGAATTTCCATTTGTTTCTGTCAAGCACAAGAATCAAGAAAAATGCAGAATAATGTTTTAAAAATCCCTAATAACTATTTTGTGATTTTTGGCAACAATATAAATGATATATTATTATTTCTGTCTTAACTGAGTAAAAATCCAGTAGATGAAAATGTATACAGGTAAAACATTATTTCTATATATGAATCTTTAAATCAAATATCATACAGCATTCCATATGCTGTATACTTTTGTTAGAAGCAAGCTTCTTATCAATATGTGTTTATTTTATATAAATGTATTAATTCAAAACATGTTGGATAGTATTGTTCCAGTGTACATACCACTATTTGGTTTGTATTGAAATAATTTTGATATATCAGAATTTAATTTGATAATTGTAGTAGAGTTTTTAAACAATATATTCTCTATTACTTTGTGAATAATATGTTTTCAACTATACACAGCTGTTGTCTGTTATCAAACACACTCATCATTCATTTACATGATTTTTCCCGTGATACATGATAATAAAATTTCCCTTAAAACTTTTTGGAAGAATCTTTGAATCTACTCACTTAATGTGTCTAGTTAATGTTGCTTTTGCTTTTCTATGTTTACAAAGTTCTGGATGTAGCTTATATTCACATCATAAGCCAGGTTTTTGAATCTAAACATTTCATTCTTTTACCTTATTCTTCACCTCATTCTGTAGAAAATTGAATGACTTTTCTAAAACTTCCAATGTAAATTGTACATTAGAAGTTTAGTAAAGAATGCATGTTTTATTTCATGTACTTATGCACTTGTATTCCATAATTTTAACATAAAAAATAAAATAAACTTTATTCAAATACAATGTATTGATTTCTCTGCTCAGTTGTTAATTTCCTAAGGATTTTCTGCTTGCAAACATATTTATACTCCTTCCACGTATTTCATGATAAATACAGCACATGACTTATATCTCACACTGTGCTGAGCCTAACAGATACAATTGTAAAATAAATAAATAAATAAACCCTTGCCTAAAGTATAAGACAATACAAAAAAAGGATTTAATTTTGAAGAATTGTCAATATAGCCAAACTATTAATATTTAATATTTCATGACTAACATAATTTGTCAGAAAAAAATAGATGATTGTTCAGTCTAAAACTATTGCAAAATGTATTTTAGAAATTTTCTGAAGTTTTATTCTACATTAATCAATTATATGACTTTTAATATCAAAAATATAAAAATCATACATCAGTTTTTCTGTGAATTTGTTTATTCTAAAATATATGAAATACCTTATTTAATAAAAAGTTCTGTGAATTGAATTTTCCCATGTAACATATTATATTTGAGAATGGAATAATTGAATAAATAATACTATGTAATAATCCTTAAATAGTTTCTGATTCATTTATTTGTAATGATAAATTTCATGAGCTCCAAATTCAACCAGATGAGTACTAAGTGTAATGTGAGGATAGCCTCTAAATATGTAGTCAACTCCTTTGAAAATTTGATTTTTACATAGACTAGTTTTATCAAAAAATTATAATAACAAATGAGCTTTAAATACATATTTATTTACAAGTATTGTATTAAATATATTAGTGTATATATTGGGGTATGTATTAGGTTCTTGCTCATATGGAGAAATTCCTATATATATTTGCAAGAAAATTTAGGTAAATTCATATTCATAGTGGAATGATTTTGTGTGTCAATATAAGTTCATAAAGGAATGTTAGATAAGTTGTGATATATTATTTTTGACACTTCAGTAAACACGAACTCTCTTCTGCTAAAGCGGAACTAGAGGTGCTTTCCCTATTGATTAAATTATTGGGATGCCCTAGGTGTATCTGTGAGAGCATTTGCAGTGGGGATCACCATTTAAGTCAGTGGATGCAGTAGGGAAGATCTACCCTCCAGCAGGGGAGGCATCACCCAGTGGACTGGTGGTTGGATGCAACAACAACAACAACAACAACAACAAATGGAGGAAATGCTAATTTGCTCTGTATTCTGGAAGCAGAACTCTCTTCTCCTGCGTATAAATGTCAGAAGTACTGATTCTCTGGCCTGTGGATTCCAGTCCATATACCTGCAGCCAGCCTCCTGGGTCCTTTGGGCATTTTCTCCTCTGAGAATTACAAGATGGGCTTCCTTAGTTCTAAGGTCTTTGACTCTTTAGTGGGTCATTCTATGAAGATTACTGTTCCCCACCTTCCAGATGATCTGCCATGGAACTCCTCAGTTTTTCCCATATAACTGTGTACTATCATTTTGGTCTCTCTTCAAAACACTGACTACAACAATAGTTAAGTGAGTTTTCCTCTCCAAGTATTAGAAAAAAAGTAACATCACATGGAGTATCTACACAGAATTAGAATGGCAAAAGCCACTAAACAGTAGTGCTGAGAATACTCAAGGAATCACGGTTACTGTTTTTCAAAAAGCTGAGAGGAAAATGATAGATTTTAGCAGCAAGGTTGACAATTCCTAGTGTTAATTTAGAGGTTGACAAAATGTCCCAGAGTGTTTAAGGGGGTAATCTTAATATTTTTGACCCAAGTGGGATAGATACCTTTGAGTAAGAAGCACAGTGTTGAAATTCATGCATCCCTGTAGCTTATACATAGTGGTTCTGTTTATTCATGGGAAACACTGCAAGAACCCCAGTAGACTGTAGAAACTGCAGATAGGCATGTATAAGTATATATTTCCCTCTGTGGCATTAACGTACAGTACAGTGATTAATCTGATCTATATTTTACAACCAGATGCATTCTTTAACTCACAGTCCTTACACTTGGTGTCATTATTAAATAAAGTAAGGGTTACTTAAATGCAAACTCTGCTGTGTTACAAGAATCATAACTCAGACAGCCAGTGAGGCCAGCTCTAAGCATGAGAGGATGAAACATTTATACCCTGGATTAACGGATGATTCATGGCCTTGATGCAGCACAGCAGGATGGCATGAGATGCCATCATCCTTCTCACAATGGCACATAATTTAAAATTTATACATTACTTATTTTTAGAATTTTCTCTTGGAGATATTTGGACCATAGTTGACCATTAGTAACTGACACCAAAGAAAGAAAAATGGTAGATGTGGAAATTCTATGTGAACAATTACACTTGCGATCTTTTACAAACCTACTAAAATAATCTTTTCCTTCAAAACAACCTTGGACATAGAAAAAATTAATGACAATTTAACTCTGATTTTTGTACCTCAGAATGTGACAATATGAATAGACTATATCAAAGTAAAATGAATGGAAAAATAACTATCAGAGGCAGTGAATCAAAGGGATGGAATGAACATAATTATACCTATGTTTGGAATGTGTTCCAAAAATTTAGGTTTAAAAGTGTTAATGCAATACTGCAAACTACTCTCAAATACCTCTAAAAATCAAGAGAAATTTAAAACATGATTATTTCATATAAAATTGCTGCTTGCAATTTTCACTTTGCACTCTACAATCTAAATTTTAATTTTGAAACATAATTTTATGAACTGAAAGCCATGGGTTCAGATATCCTAATTTAACATTAGCTACTAGACCATTCATTGTTTTATATGTATTTATTTTTTTCAGTGAGGTCTTTCTTCATTCTCATGAGATACAAGTAGGACATAATCATGTGACATAAAGTATAATACATTCTGTTGTATTACTAGGTTGATGTACATGTAATTTTCAGTGAAATCCTGTTCAGTAAGAATTACATTTCTAAATGGTGACCAGTGCTCATTTGCAAGCTTTGCTATGAAGCAAGAAATGCTATTGACCTGTGTGGTTCCTAAGTCATAATACCCTTAGGTGTCTAATAATTAACTTCATGGAAACGTTAATAAATTTTTTAGCATTTAAGCAAGCATGTTTTTAAGGTGACATATCTAAGGCTGATGAAGAAAAAAGGTGACATTGTCTTACTTTTAGTAAGGAGTAAAAGATTGTAGAAATCAATGCAATAATTCAAATCCAGAAAAACACATTTGCTCTTCTACTCACTAGTTAGAGAATGATAAGAAAAGAATATGTATAAATATTTTCATCAGAATATTCTTTAGGATGATGTACAGATGTATAATGAACAAACTACATGCACTATATTATATATATGTACTATAAAATGTGAGCTTTTAAAAATTGTCATACAATTGAAAATTCAGTAAATAATTGAAGATACAATGACATGGTAAATGAGAGCACTGGGGAAACCTACAAATGTGCACTGACAATTGGATTCAGACTGAATGCATAGGTAAAATATGACTTTATCAAGAATTTTTAAATATTTTTATTTCTAAATGTTCTGAAAAATAATTAAATTGAAAACTATTTTAAATATAAAGTTTATATGATAAAAATGTAGATACTATTTACTCCATTAGCTTGATAAGATTGTTTTAATGAGGTCTCACATTGTGAATGATTTAAACAGCAGAAATTTGTTCTCACACATGTAGAAGATACAAGTCCAAAGTCAATGTAGCTAAAAACTTCAGAGCAAAGAATCTGTTTGAAGAATTTTTCTTTGTCTTATGGATAGAATTCTCTGTGTTTTTATGTTTTGCTTGCTCTATACATGACTATATCTCCAAATTTCCCTCTTTGTCCTAAAACTAGTCATATTAGACTAGGGTGCGTCTTAGTACCCTATTTTAATTTAAATAATGACATTTAAAGTAACTTTATTTTAAAATAAGGTCATATTTTAGACAAGGGACTGAGACTTAAACACATCTTGAATGCTTGGGGTGCTGGGGTTTGAATATGTTTCTAAGTACAGAATATACTAAAAAGAAAATGCTGTGGGTTGAGGCCAAATGAGATGCGATTAAGTTATGAAGGGAAATAATACACCCAGGTGACTTTCATCAGAATCTGGGTGCTGGATTTTTGACTTCCTAGACACATAAAGTATAGAATGCAACTTCTTGTCCTTATAGGCTGTCCAGTCCCAGTTATTCTTTTAGTCTTTTTTTAGCAACACATAATGGAATAAAACAGGAAAAGACATTATTCTACACAATACAGTACTTACTCTTTTCTCCAAACACTTTTGAGCTTTGGTTAAACATATTTTGCAAATGACTTTCTAATATGCAAAATACATTCACACTGCCACAAGATCATCAAAATGCTTAACCCATTCCACATCAACTCTAAGTCCAAATGGTATTTGAATCAAATACAGGCAAGACTTAAATTATGATTATCCTGAGGCTAAATTCTTCTTCAGCTATAAATCTGTGAAACTAGTGAATTATTTCCAATGAAAATACAGCATATCAGGAATCAGACAGACCCTCCAGTTCTGCAAGGAGAAATAGAAAGAAATACATTGGATCATGGGTACCAAATAAATCCAAATACTAGAATGGAAAATTTCATTAGATTTTAAGACCTTATAATAATTCAGTTTGCAGTGATACTGTGTTCTTCAGGCCTAACAGGATGGAATTATCAAGTTCTAAGCCCACTAAGTCTCCATAGACTCTCTCTTCTCCTCTTTCCCTCCCTCTCTATCTCCATTACTTTCTCTCTCTCTCTCCTTCTCTCTATCCCTCTCTATTACTCTTTCTTCTACCTATCTATCTATCTATCTACCTATTGAGATAAAATAGCAAAAGAGAGGAAAAAATGTATAATAATCCAGTAGGGACAATGTGTCTGAAAGTACACCTTGACTGAGTACAATCGTCTTACATATTTTGTTATGTTCTTTGGCCTATTAGTCTGGTTTTCAATCTGTATATTGATAATTAATGTTAAAAAATCTTACATGATAAATAAATACATCCTATGCCAGAAAAAGTACCTGAAGTATTGTAGGAGGGGGAACAGGAACTGACATGTTTTATGTACATGTACCCATCTTCTGTAGTATAATTTGAGATCTCGGATTATGGTGTCCACTTTAGTTTAGATATATAACTTTTTATCCAGTACCAGGGATTGAATTCACAACATCACACCCGCCAATCAAGTGCTTAAGCCATTGAGCCAAACACCTGGCACTAGACACAACACTTTTATTTTGGAAGTAAGAAATCATATTTTTACAGTAGGTATAGAGTACCACCTTCCACTCCCACCACGTATCTTGTATACTGTGTACCATGAAGTGGAGTATTATTTATTCCTGAAACAGTGGTCACCTTCAAATTATGTTTTAAAGCATAATACATGTCATATTTCAAATCAATGTTTCATGAAATATTGATGTCTTTTTACCTGCAGTCTCAAGGATTCAGTTTGTACCACTTGAAATTATTCTTCTAGAAACAAGATCATTATTGCTAATGTCTAGAATACCATTCTACTTTTTTTCTTTGATTCTCCATCATGAAAATGAATACTCGATATGTATAGATCTGATTCATTTCAAAACAACATCTATAAACTATCCATTCTGCTGAAGACCAGTTTAATGCAGTGCAGAGCAGGCAGTGATGGATTTTAATAAATTTGCATAAAGTAAATTTAGAGTCTGTCCTAGGATTATGTGACTTGTGGTGAGGCCCACAGTTGGCATGCAGATGAGATCAATCCCAGGTCAATGGCCAGGGTCAAGACTCAGAAAATGGTCTGTGAAGTCCTAGGATCTCAAAGCAAGACAACACTGCAGCTGAGGACTTTGCAATACTTACCCAAATTCCTTTCCTAACTCAGCAGCTGAAATTAGGAGATAAACAGGTTACTCATTAACCACAGAATATTTATGTGTACTTCTCACAAACATACTTTGTTCCTCAACTCACAGTCTTTGCCTGTATCAGCGGCTCACCCCCATTGCTCCCTGCAGCCCACCAGTACACTCGCCAATTACACTGTGTACCTAATAAATACGGGAGATGCCACTGCCCTATGGTCTTAGTTCTTCCATGTTCTATCTTGTTTCTCCTTGTTACTAAAATATATTTTGGCTTTTAGTCCTTCATCTTATCCCTGAGCAGATCAGTGGTCCAAAGCCAGGAACCTGATACTATTAATTCATGACTAAAAGAATTCCTTTATAGAAATATGTCTGGGATATATATTGCAATATATAATATATACATAAATTTATGAAGAACATGTAAAACAAGCCCTGTATTCATAGACCAATTTTTTCAGTTTTTATGCTTTATTGCCACTTGTCTCCATTACATAATGACTGATGAATGTATAACTATTTTTATAGTAGCACAATTCATACAAAACCTTGGAAGCTGTCTCTATGTCTATTAGCAGATTAATGGATACAGGAAATATACAGTTTATCAACAATAGAGTATTACTCTACAATAAAGAAGAATAAACTTGAATTATTTGTGGGAAAATGAATGCACCTCAAGACCACAATATTAAATAAAATAGATCAGACACACAAGCTGAAATATTACAGAACTTCTCTTATATACGGAAACCAAAATATAATTAAGAGCTAAATAAGAGATAGATAATAGCAAGCACAGATTTCTCAAGAGTATGAGGGAGAAAGAGGAAAGTGAAGGAATGATGATAAAGCATGAGGTGTGTTATATACATGTTTATTATTTCGTTTATAAAACTTCACAAACTAAGACTGTATGTCTAAATAGCTAAACACATACCTTGAAACAATCAGTACCAGAAGACAAGTTTTATAAGTTTAGCTGACAAATTCTAGTAACACCCTTTGATCTTCATATTGCTACCTTTAATGAAAGTGCAAAAGTGCTGTGTAAATTTAATTGGAAGATTTATGTAACAGAAGGATAATAGACATATGTTAATGAGTTCTCAAGTATATACGATAAGATCACATTTGTATATAGTATCCATGAATATATTCTGCTATGATACTTAAGCATTATGTGACTACCCTTCTGGAAAGAAATGCAGGGGTCCTCAAAATTTTTTCTATTCTATAAATATTTTATATTTTGACTTTTATAACCAGTAGGGTCACGTTAGACATTTCTGTAATAGAAGTTTGGCCATAGACTTTACTGTCACAGCCTGAGGGTGTTTTAGGAAACTCATAGCCTATTTTTCAACCATACTCTATCATCTAGTTATCTATCCATCTATCAATAATATGTATTCAGTTACAATATGGAACTTAAATTTTATACAAAACAGTAGAGTCAAATAAATTTCTACATTATGGAACTGACCTTTTTAGCAACCTAGATTTTGAGAATGCAAACTATTATTATTAGATTCCCTATAAAACAGAATATAGATGAATGCATCAAGCATACATATAAAAGATCACTCGTAAAATTTTATATATATATATATATATATAATTTTTAAAGTAACTTGTATTTTATTTATTTTAATCTTAAGATGACTATGCTCCAAAATACTGGCGATACTTTGAAATTCTCTTAGGTGACCTAGGTATATCTTGGTTTACCTCTATTTTCTCTTCTACTTACAGTAGTGTAATATTCATAACCAATGAAATCTGTGAATTAAAAAGTCTCTAGATACCAGGTTTTTTATTACATGGAAACAATTAGAAATAGAAACTAAAGTTACATTCCTTCAGATAGAAAAATAAAAATGTCTAAGAACGGCTTTTGTAAAAGAAGTATACCAACAAGAGCAATCCCACATAGGGAAAAGTGAAATACTATCCATTTGTACAGATGCACGCACTTCTACTTTTCTGTTAATTTTATTATTTCCAAAAGAGTGTAATATGTTGAATGAGAGCAGTGGAAAAATTATTCTATTTTTATATATTCTCTCTTGAAGAATTTTCTGTGGCTAATTATTATTTTATTTATTTATTTTGCCGATACCAGGGATCAAACTCACAACCTCGCACCTCCCAGGCAAGTGCGTAAGCCACTAAGCCAAACTCCCAGCCCTAGTTTTTTGAGACAGGGTCGCACTATGTAGTTCAGGCTGGCCTTGCTCACGTTGAAGCCTAAACTGGCCTCAAACTCACAATGCTCCACCTACCTCAGCCTCTCGAGTGTTGGGATTAAAGGCGTGCACCACCACACAGGACTTTCTGTGGCTAATTAAATGCGACCCTTTTTTTATTAACAATGAAAGAAAGAAGGAAAAGTAAAAGGAAAGAATTCCTATCAACTCAACTCAAAAACGGATTTATTTACAAACAAATAATTTCAATAGTATATTTTAAATATATATATATATATATATATATATATGAATAAATAGATTTGATGCTTTTTGAGACAAGGTCTCACTGTGAAATGCAGGTTGGTCTTGAACTCACTATGTATCCCAGGTTAGCCTCAAATTCATGACCATTCTCCTGCCTCAGTTTACCAAGTGCTGGGATTATAGTCATCTCCCAACATGTCTAGCTTAGATTTGATTCTTAAAAATTGAGAAATAAGGAAACTTTCTACAAGAACAGCGGAAAATACCGTAGCACCTTTTACCAACTATATCACATGAATTATGATAAAACGATTTCACGAGAAAAAGTGGTACTTACTCTGGCTATCTTAAAGGCATTTCTATAAGCACTATGCCAAATTGACTAGTCCAGTGTAAATTGTTTTTCCTGAACAGATGAGACATTTCATCATTATAGTTACTATTAAGTTGCATACTTTAAAAACATAAAGAAACAATTTTTCAGATTATATGTTGAGGACCGTCTTGCAGATTATCAAAGAATGTTCAAATATGCATTCTATCAAAAACATCTCAAAGAAGTTCAGCACTTTGACCTTAATGTCAGGCTGACAGTTAATATTGCTTTTTCACTACGGATCATTAATAAAGGTCTAAAACATTGGTTCCCATTTGATGTCATGTCTTCTGACCACTTGTTTCTTCTTTAAACAAATGTTATTTGGCTTTTTCCAATAAATCTTATAAAACTTGTTTCTCTCAAATTAATTTAGCTTCTCAAACACTGAGTTTTACACAAATGTAAAATTTGAAATTATTTTGTTCATCATTTAAGTTATTTAATCTCCTTTTATTGGCGTCATTGCCACTCCTTTAAATTTATGCTGAAAAAACAATAACAAAAAAATACAGATATACCTTTCCTAAGGACAAAAAAAGAACAATTTTCTTAAGATGTTTCAAAGACACCTCTCTGTTCTTAATCTGAAGTTTCTGTTGAGTCTCCTTTGTGACAAACATTGGGTGTGTGTGTGTAAGCGCATGCATGATACTAAAGAATGAACCTGGGTCCTTCGCAGTAAGCTACATTCTCAGCCTTTTTTGTTTGGTTTGGTATTGAGATGAGGTATCACTAAGTAATTTGCCTACACCGAGGTCAAACTTGTGATCCTCCTGTGTCAGTAAATTACATTCTTTAGTGTCAAATGCTTAAGTGGTTAATATTCCCTTTTGTTCTCTGCGAGGTAGTATCATTTTTCTGCCTGTGCAATGTCCCAATAAGACTATAATTAATAATTTATACTATAATAACTCCAACGTATTTATGGTTACTTTGAAGTACCTCACTGGGATCCATACCTGTATTTGTTTATCTTCAACATAAATTTAATGGCACTCAAAATTATAAGTACACTTATATCTACAACTAAATTTCAAGTTTTGCTGATAAGTTTAAAGTCTCCTCTATGTTTTCCTACTTGTTTAATTGTATAACTATCTACCAAATCCTAATTTATAAATCGATTATCTTCACAGGAAATATGCACATGAAAGTTGTGATGTTCCTGCATACATATTTATTGTAAGAGAAAACTGTCACTCAGATACTCAAATATCCATATCATAGTTACGTAACCATTTACTATGGTACTATTCATGTGATAGATTTGACATTATCTACAACCTGTAAAAGATAGAAGTTAAATTAAAATGGGACAATTTTAAATTTAGGGTTTTAAAATATGTTTTTCTACCATTACCTTTGAGAGATGTAAATGCACACTTTAAAAAGCTATTTTACAGTTTAAAATTGACTATTAATGAGTAATAATACATCAATATCTTAATATTTTTAGAAAGTTTTACCTTTTCATAGAACATAGAAATGGTTAATGTCAAATTAGTTTAATGGTTAAGTAATGATTTATTTTACAGAAATATCACACAGTTGTTCCTACAAATTTCTTATCCTTCACTGAGAGCAGCGTGCATGAAGAAGGCAAAAGGGAACTTCTCAGGAATATAAAAGCACGAAGAAACTCTTTTACCTCCGATAGAGTGTTTCTTAATTAATTCCAAACTCTATCAAAATCTATAAGACCATATTTGATACGATTCCTCTCCATCAGTCAAACATCACTTCCTGTAATGCTTTTTATTGCTTACTTGCTCAGAATATGTGTGAATCAAGAGTCTGGTGCTGGCTGGATGATGTTCTGGCCATGTTGAATTTAGCCTAATAAGATTCAGAATAAAGAGATCAGTTGACAAGTTTCTAGAATCCTTATTTAAGGAATGTACAATAACAAATGTATTCTTTTAACTTGCATACTTTGTGACAATTTGTAAAAAGGCAATAAAAAACTACTGTAGACTGCTACACTGCTTCTCTTTGTGCTTTGATTTATTACCTCCTTCATTTTCTTTTTCTTTCTTGCTAAGAAAGTTTACTAAACGTACTTTGTGCACAATCCATTGTCTTTTAGATCATGGTGGTGTGCAGAAATGGGACCAGCTATTGGATACATTTTAACAAATTCAGGTTGAGTAACTCATTTACACTCTTTCTATTTACAAAATGATTTAAGCAAAGTAATGTTACTGAAATAACTACAAGAATAGTAAATAAATGAGAAATATTGTGGAAAGTTAGTATTTTTATTAATACAGTCAAATAAATATACTGACTTTAGTAATTCTTTGAAAACTTTATGATACGGATTTTCAAGTTTTCTAAATATTAGAAAATTGTATTTTTGTTGTTTTGCAATGATCTACTATACTTTTAAGGCTTTAATTTTACACTTTTTTTTTGTCTGTTATTGAATTTCAAGCAGTTTGGTTTAAGAAATGGCACAGTTCGGTGCTATTCAGAAGTCAAAAGGACAAGTTAATTGACATTTCCTAATTATGAAACAAAGCTATTTTTATTTTTATTTAAATGGTAACAAGTCCTTGCTCTCAAGGAAATATGAATTACTGTGCAGTTGCCAACTAAGCTTAAAATATTTTGTCTATGCATTTTATACACAATAATGCAAGATGTTGTAAAGTTGAGAGATTCATTTCCAAAAATTTGTGTTACTTTAAGGACTTGCTACATAGAAATGTTAGCACTGAAACTGTGGGAATGTAATTAACAGGTTTTTTTCTGTAAATTTGTATGTAAATGCACAATATAGTTAACAAAATGTTGAGCAAACTATGTTTACAAAGAAGTCAGAAATTTGTTCAATAATGCTTGTTCAGTGATCCCAAATTTGTTATATTCCTACAAGTAACAGACTTAGTTGAGTCTTACTCTGACTACTAAATAAATGAAAACAGGGATAAAATTAAGAAATATTTAAAGCTTTCCTAATAGCGTACACCACTGAATCTAGAATAAAGGAAGAAACTTTTCATTTGTTTAATTTACTAACCAATTGCTAGGCATGGAATTCTAGTTTGACAAGAGAATTGAGCTATTCAAATTGGAAGAGTGAACCCTTGAGAAATAATAAACTTGGGGTTTGATGGGGTTACTAGAAAAACAGATATGGCAATCCTCAAAGCCACTGGCAATTTCAGTTGATTTTTTCTGGTTGAAAGACTCTAGCTGATGACTACAAATCAATTACAGTTAACTTATTTTTTCCTACTGTTCAAAGATTGGACTTGAACAGCAAGGGGCTTGTTTCCATGAACAGAGAGTATCACGAACAATTGAGAAAGTTACTTTCTCAGCAGGGAGCCCTGGCAAATTGAAATTGTACAGGAAAAAATCCTTTAAAAAACTTGGGGAAAATTCTAGACAGTTTATTTCAACAAATACCCAATAATTTGTCTTGAAGTATTTGTAGATGAAATCTCAATGAGGAAATTAATCTCAAATTTTATCTTCTCCAGTATCTGTATAACTTCTATACTGTGAAATACACAGATTATCTAATCATCTGCCCATATAAAAAGTAGTATTTTTCTTGGTGCATTGGTAAAATAAATAAAATCCTGGTACATTCAGAATTGCTTAAAATAGTACATAAAATGTTGGATAATACAGTATTTAAAAGGTATTCTAAAGTAAAATGCTACAATTCAGTTTACTTATTCCTGTATCATTAAATGGTTTTAAAAATAAAATATAAAATTTTGGAATCTGAGTTTTAATTACAGGCATCAGTATAGTAGAGGCTGAATACAGATTTGGTAAAAAAAAGAGAGATTTAAAAGCAAATTTAGGTTTGAATAAAACCAATTGCTCTTATTTGATATTCATGTTTGACACAGTTGTTTCATATTTCCTAGTCTCAGTTTTTTATAAAATGAAGATGCTGGCAATTATTGTCTAAATGTATTATAACAGTCCAATGAATAAAGGTAGAGGAAGGTCATTACTAACTACAAAATCTATCATTAGTGCTAATTTTAATGGTTGGAATTTGTTATGTAAGAATCTATTTACATGATTATATATAAATTTTCTTTTTAGATTTTTGATATAATCAATCTTAACCATTTTTTTCAATCCTTTTCCTCTCTGAAGTGTTTGTATTATCATTTCATTGATTGTACTTAACAGAATCATCAGCATTTAGGGATAGAGTCACGATCTAGAATCCTTATGTATATAACTCTGCTAATAGTAGTGAAGAGTTTAAAAGTAGAGAAGGGCTTTCAAGTAGTCCACATTAATGTCACCCTCATAACATGATACTTCTGTGTATGTTGAGAAAACGTATATTTTCGATAACATTACTTGACAAAACATAAATGTAAAAATTTCTACTGCTAAGGAAATGAAGATAAGCACATTTACTTGGGTAAATACTTTGGAAAATACATTTATGTGTAACGAAAAAATAAAAATCACATTCAATATACTGTGACTTTTGGTGCTCAAAACAAATTTTGCCATAAGTAGTATACTCAGCAAATAAATTGAGAGGACTATTTAATTTTTAAGAGTCAGCTATAAAATAACATTAAGATATGTAGTTAATAAATTTAGAGTCAGGCTTGGTATTACATTTTTATATGATTAAAATCATGCATGACTTGCAAACATATTTTCTTTTCACCTTATGTTATTCCCATGATTAAAAGATAGTACTTTAAGTAAGTCTCATAAGTGAAAGCAAAACTGAAGAAAAATAAAACCTTCTCTCAAAACTGATAAATAGATTAGGTGTTGTGCCCCAATGCTTCAAGGAAAAAAATTTTAGTAGATAATCAATATAATAGTACCATAGCAAAATAAACCTATAATACTAAATTTGAAGAATCTTTTCACATAGCACAGAAATGTATTTCACATGGAATAAAATATTAAATATGTTACTGGACTGAATTCCCAACTGTCTTATCTCATTTCTGTTACCGACATATTCCACCAAAACTTTAATTTTGATTAGGTAACATACTAATTTATAACAGTTATTATATCTAAAGCAAAGTATTCAAAATAACCTGTTTTAAAATATAACACTATTATTATTCACTATTTTTAGTTTTAAGAGATAGAGATGTAAATGATAAAGCATTGACAAAAACATCATAGAGCTAGATACAGAGGTTGAGATAAAGATTGAAATACAGATACAGATAAGATTAAAGATATATCATTCCTCAGATAAATTTCTGCAACAATAATGAATAAATGTGAGTGAGGAATATATCTAAAAAGCCTTTGACTTCTCATAACACACACACATATATATAATATATACCTACATTTCATATATGTTTCACTATATACATGTTAAAATTCAGAAGAAATAATATATATGCATAAACATACATATATATTTTAAATATAAGTGAATATTATTTAAATTTCTGAATTCTTTACACTGAATGAAGTTCATTTGTAAAATGATATTGTTAAGTTCTTAATATAAGACTGATATTAGTAGACTAAACCATCAGTCTTAAATGTATAATCACAATATTTTTCAGGTCAATTATGTGACACAACTATAAATATATTATAGCATTGTTGATTTTATTCTAGTAATTGAAACTCTTTTACAAAAATCTTATGCCTATGTGTTTTCAAATATTAATAATAATTTTACATTTAATTTGTTGTCATTTTGTATCACAGAAAAACATTCTGCAAGATTTTTTCATAAATTCAAGAAAATTATTTGCAACTGCTAGACTAATTCACCATGCATGACAGCTGATATTATACACTCAGTACCCTGGTATTTTGATAACATGGAAAAAAATATGTACAATGGGCATTGTTCTGTTTGAATGTCAAAGGTGAATACGGTTAATTAAGCTGTTCAGATGTCTACAAAAGAGATGAAGTGAAACACAAGTGAATAATAGCAAACAAAGCATATCACAGAAAGCAGTTAATATGACTACTATTCATAAATATAGGCCAAGGGTAATATTTATCCATTATTCCTCAAAGAAGAATAAGGTTAAGAAATGACACCAAAAAAAGGTTAAAAAAACAGACATCTCTTCAATAAACCTAGATTAACAACCTTGGGAAACGTTTGTTGATGTTTTAAATAAATATGAGAGAAGAAGTGCTAATAATAGTAATGTTTAAAATAAAACTGAATTAAAAAAGGTTATTCTGATGAAAAAGTCAGCTTGTGTAATTACTATATGACATATGTGCTTATGCATTATTCCAGAGGAAGCACTTTAGAAGCTAAAATATATCAAATTGTTATTTTTATAATTTTATTATAAAATACATCAATTATAAACACCTGCACAGTTTAGAATATTGGTTAAATGAATTATTGGAAAATAATTTCAACAATTGTAGCATGATATATTGAAATTAGCATACTCTTTCTAATAGTTTTTCAACAGTGTCAGAAAGATACAATTTGTAAGAAAAGAAAATATGACCATAATAAGAATGAAATGATTCAGAATAATTACAATTATCAAGGAAGAAATCAATAGCAAATTATTCATGAAACACGATTTTGATTACTACTGAAAGCTAGGTACTGAAATTTAACCACTGTCTTGGTCACTTTTCTCTCACTGTGACAAAATACTTGACACCCAAAATGAAGGAAGGAAACATTTATTTAGCTTATAGTTTGTGGAGGTCTCAGTCCATATTTAGCTGGCTCCAAGGCAAGGCGGTATAAGCTAAGAGGCAACTGTTCATGGCCACCATCAAGCAACAAGTGTGAAAAGGGCAAAAAAGAGAAAAGCACTTACCCTTCCCTGAGCAGGTGTAGCACTCTCACTGCCAATCTGAGTGCTAGACAATGAGCTAATCACAGACGCTAAACTCAGCCACCTCCATGACTGCAAAGAAAATAATTAGAGGAAGAGATTTTATGAGATGATAAAAAAATCAATCTGCCAAACAATCCTGAATTTTAAAATATCTGCTAAATCCGTGAAGAAAATGTTAAAAGAATTGAAAGTAGAAACAGACAAATCCACAATTATAATTAGACCCTATAGCATGATTTTTTTTCAACAATTGGTAGTACATGCAGAGAGAATATCAGTAAGGATACAGAAAAACACATTATCAGGTATCAGCATATTATCAAGAAAGGGACGCTTCAAAAGGAATGAACTATCAAATACTTTAGGCCAGTGCTAAAGAATGAGGGGCTGTGTCAATTAGAGAGCTACCTTTCCTCCCCAGTAAATTGAAGAGGTAGAATCTTGTAAAAGACTCAAATTCAAAAGTCAGCTACACCTGGAAAACATTTCTGGTAAGTAGTCATTTCTTAATGATTTCAAACACTAGCAATAAAGCTACTCAGCATTAGCAATTAACAAGTATCAATGCAGGAACTAAACTTAAAAAAATAGAAAATTATAAGACATGTGAGCAAGACGCAACCCCAACCTCTAGCTCAGAAAAAAAAAAATCACCCTTGGGAAAATGAGGTGCAAATTCCCTATGATGAGTGTTATCATTGTGTATATCTAAAATGTACCAAGAAAATAAGAAAAGTATCTACTACAAAATATTGTAGACATCGGAAGGGGGGAGGAGAGAATGAAAACAAAAACGCACGTCTTGAAAATATTACATTTTATCAAATACAAAAGAAATTTTTGTATCCAATACCAAGGAATTTTGTGAGGCACAAATAAAGGAGTTCTAACAGAGAAGGGTAAAACACTAAATGCACTCATTTGAAAAGAGAAAATCAGAATCCTTCAGCCTCAGTCTCCTAGAGCACTGGGATTAAAATTGGCAACACTCTTGGCATATATATAATATGTATTGTTTGTGCTTCTCTTACTGGAAATATTGGGGACCAGATAATGTTTCAGATTTAGGGTATTCATTTTGGAATATTTGAGTATTAATAATGAACTATCTTGAGAATACAACTCATACCAATATGTTAAATTTATTTTTGTGTCATGCAAATCTTATTTATACCATCTGAAGATCATTATCTTTAATCATTTTTAAAGTAATTTTTTGCATGAATCAAAGTTTGTGCATACTGAACTATTAGATTGCAAATGTATTGAATTTCTCAAGTACACACATGGTACCATCATCATTCATGATTCTAAACTATATGCTAACATTAACTCTTTATTTTCTTAAACTTATTAATACATGAATACTTAACATAGTGCATAATATTGACATAATGAAAAATATAATGAATGTGAGAAAAGTAGCCAGCACAGTAGTACTACCAGAATACATGCATCCATGGCTAAGCAGTAACAACAAATAATTGAGGCTGTTTCCTTTTGGACACTATGGTTTGTTTAAAATAGTTACATACATTCTTTTATTTTTTAAGTAAGGAGAAATAATCAGAAGCAGTTGAGGGACCGAGAAGTGATTATTTTAGGTATAAAGAAACATTTTGCTGAGTAGCTTTTTAAAATGTCTCTTTCGGCCATCACTTTCTTAAATTTATTTTTGTCTTAAACATCTCTTTGATTTCAAGAAGTAACATGATTTCTTGTTCTATTTTGAACATAAGGTTTTCTAGTCCTACAATAAGCTCATGTCATATTTTTACACTGTGATCTATGTTTACATCATTTTTATCATCACTCATGACAATCACCTTGACTCAGAATCAATATGGCTGCCTCAACACAGACCAATGAATTAACAAATTGAAACCTGTAAAAGCTTTTTCATATGAATCTTCCTGCTTACCTAGAGATTTGGAATTTAAGTATGCAAGGAAGTTGGACATCATTTATGTTTTGTTACTTGACATATGAAGTTCTTCAAAGCCACTACCTTATCACCATCACTAACCATCGCTGTCAGTCAGAAATTGTGCCAGACATGTACAACTGTACTCCTAATTACTGTGTTCCAAGTGTTGACTACTGCATATATGACATCTTTTATGATAAATGACTTTAAAAAAATCTTCCACGTTCATTCCTCTGGTAATGGCTGCCACCATGTTCTACAAAAAAAAAAAGTGTTTTTGTGTTTGCTATTCATTGATCTAAGGATTACTTGGTCATACAGATAAATTATTGAGTCATACTTGGTGGAAAATAAATGGCACAAATATTTTTCTAGAAGGATTTCAGCTAGTGGATGAGAAGAGAACAATTTTCAAAGAATAACTAGATCTTGCAATTATCTCCTAGCCTAGTTATCATACAATAACTACAAACCTTTGGTATAAAAAAAAAAGCCATGAAATCAAAGAGAAAAGATGTCCCTTGTAGTCTATGCAATTTTAGCATTAAATGGTATGGTAGGTTATTTAATCCTTTATAATGGAGAGAGCACAAACTTTTGTGTATGACGACAAATTTACACTTAATGTATGTCTGATGCTTTAGCACATTTTGGCACAGTTTGGGACTATAGCATCCTTAATTTCTGTGAAGGTTATCTCATGAGTTTCAGCCAATGCCATTACTAGACAATGATGCCAAAGCAAGCAGATTTTTATTCAGTATTGTAGACTTGTTCTAACATCACATATTCATGACCAATACCTTGAATAATTGGTCAATGAATTTTTTACTAGTTTAACATCTAAAATATTTAAAATTATAGTATCATGTCTCTTCTTACATTTTTGTACTGTTTAAATTCATAATTCTTTTAATTACTTAAATTCTTTATGATTTTGCTTTATCATAATTAACAAGCCATTATGTGGAATGTTTTCACTGCAGCACTGATGGAACTACTTTTTCAATGTTTAATCCTGATCTTAATGTAGTTTTAAGCGGTGTCTTTCTATTTTTCACTAACTTTTTGTTTAATTTTCAGAATAAAATTCATCAGTTTATTCTTTTGTTTCTGCAGTTAGTTTGTGGTGGCCACTCAAACACTACTTTTTGTAAGACACTTCAGGTTTACATTGCTATTTAGCTATAGAAATCAATGCTTGCTTTTGTTTTTTTGTTTTTGCTTTTTTGTTTGTTTGTGTTACTGGTGGACATAGATAATTTCAGGGCTTTTTGACATTTTCAGCAATATCTTTACAATTCACAATAGAATAAGCAAAAGTAAAAGTACATTGAGTAATGCACATAGGTATTGATCCTGTGTGAGGAATCATGAGGAACCCATCTTTGGTCATGAACTTTTTATCTAACTTTCATATCCACGCCTGCATGGGAAAAATCTAGGCCTGTGGGACAAGCATACATTTCAATGGAACAAAGGTATATCTTGTTGTTGTTGTTGTCATCGTCTTTGTTGTTTTCCAACTTGGAGATGCTGAAGGAAAAGTTATGTAACTATGTTTTAATTTTAATTCATTACATGAAGTCATGTAGGGGAAATTTCACATTAGGACTCAACAAGTTTTGTATATTGGAGCAATTCAGATTTTCACATTAGGAATCCTTGTATTCACAACTATCATAAAAATACACTTCTTAATTTTAATGACAAGCATTTTTATATTATTTATGACACCTTGCAAAGAAAAAACACAACTCTTAAAAATATAATTGATTTTTTTATTTATCTTGTACATTGTGTATTCTTACATATATTAAACTACCTTCTGATTGCAAGATTTATCTCTCTTCTCTTTCAGAAGCTCTAGAGATTTGACATTTACATCATATATATGTTTCTTTCCAACTCTTCTTCCCCTTCCCATATGCAAAAGCAATATTTTTTTAATCCTCTCTATTTTAAATCCTTTTTTGCTTCCTCCCCTTCTCCAGCCATCTCCTGAGACAACCAAAACATAAATAAAGAGCAAAATAAATATGGTTAACAGGAAGTAGGGAAATTTTTTCAAATGGAATGATCTAACTTTGTTTTTCATTGGGAAAAACTGTTATGTTTAATTCTAGTTGACAGCTTGTGTAGAGAGAAGTCTGCATTTTTGTGGTTGGCATTATTTTAAATTGATGGATTCATCTGAGGAAAATTCATATTTTTGCATTTTGATTTTCTCATATCTTCAATATGTCAAATTTCTTTATCAATTCCTTTTCTCTGTTGTATTTTTTAATATAGAGAAAATACACTTATTTAAAATTTATTGTTGCATGTCTAATTTTATATTTTAGTATATGTGAGTATTTTTCACTTCTGTTTATAAATACATATTTTTGGATACTTACCAATAAGCTCATTACTTCTCTATTTTGTTGTAACTTCCTGTGCCTTAAAATTGAAATCCGTGTTTCAATTCTCTTTTGATAGAAAATTGTCTTTTAGTTCAGAAAGGTCCAATGGCAATAAACTTTCTAAATTTTTATTTTACAAAAAAGTAACATTCTTGGTCACGTGTGGTGGTGCAAGTCTCTCATCCCAGCACTCAGGATGAGGCAAGAGGATCACTGCGAATTCGAGGCCAGGCTGTCCTACAAAGTGAGTTGAAGGCAAGCTCAACTGCAAAGCAAAACACTGTCTTATAAAGTAATAAAATAAAATAAAATCATGGATAATTTTAACCAGTTTAGAAATTATAGGTTTCTATTTATTAATTTTGAAATGTTGACTGGCCAGGTTTTTACCTCAGTGGCATAAGTGCCTCCCTGGTGTGCATGAGGTGGTGAGTTCAATCCCAGTACCAAAGAAAAAAAAAAAAAAAGCCAAAAAAAAAAAAAAGGTGACTATGTCATTTTTATTTCTTCTAGTTTCAATAGCTTCTGATGAAATTCAACTGTAATTATAGTTGTAATTTTTGTTTCTAATATGCATATACAAATGTAATGCTATTTTTCTTTGACTTTTTAATACATTTTCTTATATCCTAGGCTTTTCGTGGTTTTATTATCACAGAAAAAGTATTTTCCTATTGTTACGTTTTCATCCTGCTGTGGCTTGTTGAGTTTCTTGGCTCTGTAAATTCACGTTTGAAAATTTTCTCTGGACTATTGAGTTACTTTTGTCTATTGCTTTGTGTTGCTTTTCTTTCAGAGTCAATTACACTTGTAAGATACTTGACATTTTCTCACATATCTCTCAGGCTTTGTGATCTTTCAATTAATCTTTTCTTTCTATTCTTGATATTTTATTTTTTCTTGACATATCCTTATATTTGCTGGTTTTTTCTTATGTTAACTCAAATTCAGTAGAAAGCTAATTTCTGAGTTTTTTCCATTAGTGTTATTGTATGTTATTGTACTATAATTTTATTTTTATAACTTCCATTTTCTCTTCATATTTTTGATCTATTTACGCAGTGTAAATCATATAAAATTTTTACATAGATCACTTTGGTTACTTGAAAATATTTATAGTAATTACCTGGATGTATTGTTGTCATGAATAGAGTACTGTCTGATTTCACCTAGAATTAGGTTCCATTAATCATCTTTTTTATACTCATTATATATGACACTTCCTCTTTTTTGATGCAGACAGATTTTTGGTTGAAAATAAAACTACAAATGATACGTAATTGTGACTTTGAGTTCCACCTTGTTGTTTGCTGTATTTCTAAGTGATTTACCGCTGCTACTTAGTTGTTCTTTTGACCCATGAATCTGTTTCTGACATCCCAGAAAACAGTCTTGTCTATTTCCTAGGTGGTGCACAGTTGCATACTGCAATGAGTTAAAAACAAAATCAAACAACCAAAAATTCCCACATATTATTTTATGCAGTTCTGACTTTTGAAAAGCAGTGCTGTTTTTTGTCTGAATTTTTGGTGACCTTTCTACTTTAGATTCCATGATTCTGCCATATAGATCACAGTCAATATAATGGACCCATTAATGCATTTTATGGTTCTAGTACTTTCTGGCACGCTAAATAGCTGCCACACTTTTCTACTTAATATTTCATTTATACTCCTAGCAATAAGCTCATTATCTGGCATCTTTAGTTAATAAAGATGAATATTTCTTCCATTTAATTCATAATAGGTTTGAAGACTGGGAGAAAATGTCTTCTCTTAGCTTCTAACTCCTTTCCCAAGCCCATTAATGTAGTATCCTTAATGACCCCCATGAAGTCAATTTCCAGACACTAGAGTTCCTCAGTTCTTCTAGCAGTTACAAGACTTCATCTCTTGAATTCCTAACTGCATTATATGCAATGGAATGATGGCCTCACCTGCTACCCTCTGATATTTGTCCTTGTTGAAATCATGCTTCCAGGAGCCACTACTACATTGAGTATAGCAAGATTGCTAAACCACAAGGTGCCTAGGCAACACAAGATTTCTCTTCTTAGAACATTTGAAAGGAGAAATTTTCTCCTGCCTTCACAAATTATATTTCCTGCAGTGAACCTTAAGATTTTGACACCTTTCCTTTCTGCCTTTTCCCCTGCCTTCTTCCTCCATACAGACTCAGACAAGCATCACAGTCTAGCAACTCTTGTAGAGTTCCTTAGTTTCCCCCATATGATCTTCAATACATATCTTAAACAGCAGATCTTTTCCTAATGTGTACTTTCTGAAAAATCCAAAACATTACAGAACTTGATGTATGTCAGCTACCTAGAAAATTCCTATAATAAGTGGACGGAATGTGAAATTAAATATATTTAATTCCATATGCTTATCTGAAAGTCATTTTGTTAGATGCTCCTAACAGTAATATTTAACATTATTTTTACACAAAAATATATTGGTAGAATATCCACAGAAAGTTTAGCATCAAACAATATAGTAGGCACTCAGAAAAAGATTAAATAAACAGTACTATATGAAAAGGATTAATATTTTGAAAGGCATCACAATAAATTAAAAGAAATTGCTATATAAGGTGTGGGTATTGTTAAAAGATAAATAATACATTTTTTCAATTTCAAATATGCATAAATATATAATATTTGGTATTTTAATTATTTGAGAACAGTTGAAATTTCATAAGAAGTTTTCATTATGAATTATTCTTGCATATAATTACACACTTTTTCAACATGTGTAGAGACAGAAGAGTTTAAATTTATAAAAGAAAAATAAATAATCTGTTCTTGAATCCACGGAGAATTTTTCATTATTCTTCATGGCAAATTAACTATGGTCAACTTGTAACACCCAGCTGATCTGAATGAGTGTGGTGCTGGGTGTGGAGGGTTCACCTGAGGATTGTTGCCAACAGCATCAAAAGAGAACTGGAGGAAAGATGCTGTACTATTGATTCTTCTGGAGAAGCTTGACTTGCTGGTTTCCTTGCTATCAGTTCAGATACTCTTATTGTTGGGGGAGCACAGGTCCTCACTGTTGCTGAGGATTCTTCCATTTTCAGGGGAGATCTGCCCTTTATCCTGCTTCCTGGCTCCAGTGTAGATCCCTCAGCCTGCTGGCATAGATCATTTGTCCTATTGGCACAGACTTTCTAGCTTCCACCCCTGACCTTTGGGTCTTCCAAGTGCAAATTCTTGATACAGATTTGCATGATACGTTGTGGGCTCTAAGCCTCCAGATTGACACATGCAGGATGTTACCATAGGATTCAGGACCTCAGCTGGATTCTTTGGGTCTCTAGGGTGTGGATACATCTCTCATACTCTTTTACACTTGACTCTTTGGGTGAATATTATAAAATAATCCTATAAATTATGTGTCCCGTATTAAATCTTTTCCCTTGTAAACTCTGATTGCAACACTCATGCTGAGCAAAAGTGGCAAAAACATGCCACATGAAATAAATCTTTAGCAAAATGTATTCTTTCATCAGGGAATGGAAGCTCATTGTTTTATGAAAATGTGCCATTTTATTCTTTGTCTTAGGGGAAATGCCACAGTGGCAGTATTGAAGGAAACCAACAGAAATTCAGTATGTTTTTAGCACTGCTTCAATAAAGTAAGTCTTGTTTTATTTCATTTTTGTTTTGGTCTTACTTATTTGGAAATTATTCTGAGAGAAAAATATACATTTAATATTTGGAAAGTAGTCTTTAGTGTAGTAACCCGGAGCAATGTACATTTTAGAAATATGGAGCATTGGGAAAAGGAAGAAAAATTAAGAAATTAAATAATATATTGGATGTCTCTCAATATAGTTCAGGCTAGCTTTGAACTCACTATGTAGGATACGCTGGCTTTGAACTTGCAGTGATCCTCCTGCCTCAGCCTCCCAATGCTGGGATTACAGTTTACACCTACACATCCAGCTTGAATGTACTTTCTTAAGTCTTTTTCAACCATACATACGATAACTCAGTTTATTTGGTACCAACATAATCTGCAGTGGCTATTATATTATGTGATGTGATTCAGATTGATTACTCAAAAAGTCTTAGACTATTTAACATTTATTTTAGAAGAATAAAAATACATATTGTTCCTTTGGAATAATGCATAGGCACATATGTCATATAGAAATATTAAAAAGCAATTAGATGAAGAGTTTAGCATTTCAGTAAAGCATAGTTTATCAGAACCTTTTAAAACAGCATGAAAAGAAATTGTGATCAATATACATATTTTTTATTAAACTCTGGGAGTTCCTGATGGCTTTTGTTGAGGAATAACCTAAGAAGAAGATAAATAGGAAAACAGAAAATTAGATTTGTAATTTAAAAGCACATTTTTTGTGTTACATTGTTCCCCACTTGCTCCACACAGTTTGCTTTCTCTATGAAGACTTGACTACAGGGTATAGGAAAAAAATTATATATGTGAATAGATATTGCTATACGCCAAGTTACTATAATTATTATAAATACTGATATTCTTATCACAATCCTACACTGAAACACTCAAAAACTTGTATTTTATACTTAAAGAACTAGAAAAAAGTTGAAAAACTTTGTATTTTAAAAGCATATGTAAGGATGAAGCCAGATGATAGAGCTCTGTCAAAATATGGTCATGTAGAGTAGTATGACAGAAACCGGCAGGAAGCTGTCAAATTGACATTGCAAACTGGAGTGAAATAAGATAGATAATCAAGGAAAATGGGGAAAATTAAAAAGTAAGTTTTCATTTCCAAAATCTTTATAAACTAATGTACATCAATTATAAAAACAAATTTTGAGGAATGCAGGTATGATTTAATAACATTTATAGGAGGGCCGGGAGTTTGGCTCAGTGGCTTAAGTGCCTGCCTGGCAGGCGTGAGGTTGTGAGTTCGATCCCTGGTGTCACAAAAACAATAAATAAATAAATAACATTTACAGGGTCCATCTTTGAGAAGTTTCATTAAACAAAACCTAAAACCTGGTGATTTCATGAACTCCTGTCCCTTGAGCAAGTCTTGAAGGAAGCAGCAATAAATTCTAAAACACTTTTAGGAATTCTTATGCTTTACCATTGGTAATGAGTCTATCAATCTTTGTTAGGCAGAATAGGAAAGAATTGTTGGAAGAGGTTTAGAAAACTATCAAACAGGCTGTCATGGATTGACAGCCAGTGGTTAACATGTGACACCCAGTTGAACTGAATAGCCATGGTGCTAGGTGTGGAGGGCCCACCTTAGGACTGTTTCAACAGAGTAAAAGAACTGGGAGGGGAAGATAGCATGCTGCTGATTCTCCAGGAGAAGCTTGTCGAGTTGGTTTCCTGATGTGAACCTGGCTATTCTCATTATTGGAGAAGCTTGGAATCTTGCTGTTGCTCAGGATGGCTGCAGTTCTTTTTGGGGGAGCTCTGGTCCTTGCTCTGAGTATCATTTCCTGACACCAGTGCTGATACTTCAGCCTGCCAACACAGATCCTTCATCCCACTGGTGTAGACTTTCTAGCTTCCACCACTGACCTTTGGGTCTTCCCAGCACACATCCTTGAAACAAAGTGGTATGAGACAATGCTGTGGGCTCTGGGCTTTCAGCTGCACTAATGCAGGACGTTGTTACCATGGGATCCAGGACCTCTGCTCTGTTCCCTGGGTCTCTAGTATGTGGATAGATCTGCATTCTGTTGCATCTGACACTTGGGTAAATATTATAAAATCATCTTATAAATTATGTGTGCTGTGTGAAATCCTTTCCCTTATAAACTTTGACTACAACACAGACATTAGTGGTTCTTACCTATAGCTAGGCCTATATAGCAAAGATCTTACTTTTAAAAGGTTAAGAACAACATAGAACACTTCAATATTGCATGCACACACAGAAGTATATGAACTTCACCTTGGGAAAAATGTTCTTGTTAGCATTAAAAAATTATGTAAAGGGTCAGGGATTTGGCTCAGTGGTGGAAGCGCCTGCCTAGAAGGCACGAGGTTGTGAGTTTGATCCCTGGTACAAAAAAAAAAAAAAAAAAATAAGTAAGGTATAAGAATATTAATGTTCTGGATAAAGGTTTGGCAAATTATGTCTTGGAGAATAAATCTGACTCATTGTCCATTTTTATAAATTACATGGAGCAGAACTCTATTCATTACTGTATATTACCTATGTTTGTTTTTCACTACAGTGGCAAACTAGAAGAGACAGAAACTGCATGACATCAAAAAGCCTAAATATTTACAATTTATCTCTTTACAGAAAAAAATAATGTGCCAACCAAAGATAAGATTGTAGAGTTAAGCACCAGGTTAGGGACTGGAATCTAGAGAAAAGCTGAGATATATAATAACTGTGCAGCAGGATTGATTTCTTATACCACAAGTCAGCAGAGCTACACTGTGACCTTCGTGGTTTAGGTATGCAGGACTGCCAAGAAGGATATGAAACTTTTATGTTTTCATTTTTATTGAGCAGGAGGTAATTTCTCCTTATTTCAATTTGTATAGAGGTGAAAAACAAGAGTGCTGGTGGGGAGGTATCACACTTTGCGTAAGGCTAAATAAGGAAGGGAAATTTTTAATTTTTATTTTCAGTAGCACATAATTATTGCATTCCTCATGCAGAAGTGATACATGTACACAGCACATCATACCGCTCATTGCGTCACCTTCCCCCTCCTTAGTCCTTCCTTCCTCCATTTTTGGTCCCCTTTCCATCTGCAAAAGGTCTTTCTTCTTATCTCTTACATCTATCTCCTTTTCCCTTAACTCTTTAATTAATTTATGCATTGCTTTTCTCGTATAACAGAAAATCTGTAAAATTTAAACTTCTGTGTCTGATTGATTTCACTTAATATTGTGCTCCCGAGGTGCATCCATTTTTCTAAATATGACAAAAATCTATTCTTTTATGGAGGAGTAGTAATCCATTGTGCTTAAATGCCACATTTTCTTTATCTATTCATTTGTTGATGGATATATAGGCTGCTCCCAAGAATTAGCTACTAATGGTCATGCAGCTATAAACATGGGTATGCATGGGTCACTGTAATATGTCCTCTTTAATTCTTTTGGGAAAATATCTAAAAGGGTTAGATCAAATTTATATATTCAACTTTTGAGGACTCTCCATACTAGTCTTCGTAGTGGTTCTACTAGATTGCATTCACACCAACAATGTAGAAGACCTCCTCTTTCTCAAGAGAACACGATATTTCATTTCTTAAAAATAGACATTCTTTCTGGAGTAAGACTTTTTTTTAATTACTCTCTTTCAAAAGAGACCTCACACCTTTTTTTCATGCATTTCTGGCTACTTGTACTTCTTCTTAGACATGTCTATTCATTTACTGCACCCATTTTTGATTGGGTCCTTTGCTTTGGGTACTCTCCTTTTCTAGGGCTTTATATATTCTAGATATTATCTTCCATTTGAGGAATAGCAGGCAGAATTTTTTTTTCCATTCTATATCTTGTCTTTTCACTTGGTTGGTTATTTCCTTTTGGATGCAGAAGTTGATTTGTTGATTCCTGTTGCTATTTCTTGTGAAATAAGGGTTCTGCTCAGTATCTATGCATATATCCATATATTTGAAAGTTTTACCTATTTTTCTTCTAGCAAATTGTTTGTTTTAGTATTTAAATGTTGTATTAATTTTTATTTTAGTTTGTTACATAGTGAGAGTATAGGTCTAGATTCAATCTTCTGCATTTGTGTAGCCAATTTTTCTAGCACTATTTTACAAGAAAGTATGTTTCTTTCATTATAGACCTAATGAGAGAAGAGAAAAACTTCTATAATGAAAACTATAGTGCATTATCAAAGATCTAATGACAGAATGTGCCTGAGGTTCTTTCTGTACAATGTATTCTGTTCCATTGATTTATCAGGCTGTTTTTTGTCATGACACAAAACATGTTTTTAATCACTGCAGATTTGTAATTTAACTTGAAATCTGAGGCTCCAGTGTCTCCTGATTTATTCTTCTTGTCCATGATTGCTTTGGGTATTCTAGGTCTCTTCTGGTTCCATATAGATTTTAGAATTTTTTCTCTAGTTCTTTGAGAAATAGTGGTATTCTGAATGGATTGCATTGATTCTGTATGAGTTTTGAAAGTATAACTATTTTGACAATACTTGTTCTGACTATCCAACAACAACAGATATCTTTCTATTTTGTAATGTCCTCTTCAAGAATTAAAATTGAGTATAGAAAGATTTTCCTTGTTCTTTACACAGTGCTTGGGCTTGTTCTAAAGATTAGATGTTGGAATGCCTTGGCAGCACATTTTGACATGAGCAAAATTTCCCTGTGAACCAGGCCAGTTCCCAAGGACAGTTTGCTTCCTGTTCATCTAGAAGATATAGATGCTGGTTCTCAGCTACTTGATCAGTGCTTGAGGACTACAGAGTTGCTGCTTCTGGTCATGCACACAGTTGGGGCACTGCCACTTTCCTTTTAAATGATATCTAATGGGCTTTAGTAGATGGGGTCTTTGGAGCCTCCTCTGAGAGTGTACCCTTCCTGGGACACTTCCTTGTTGGAATCCTGAAAGCCATATAAAGAGACTACCCATTGCATAGGAATTGCAATTTTAAGTGTTGAAAAGCTTCTAATTTGGTGATGTAACTTTCTGTAATTTCTTTCTTTGTATAATTGTCCCTATGTCAATTAGCCATTCACTAAACTTTCTTTTATTTCTTTTACCTTAGTGTTACAGGCTCTTATTTTTTGCAACTCTGGATCTGTAAATTGAGCAACTGCAACTGTAGTGTCTTTAATGCTATATCTTTTTATCTTTTACAGAGCACTATAGTTTTCATTATAGAAGTTTTTCTCTTCTTAGGCTAATTACTAAGTATTTAATTTTCAAGGTCATTTTTAATGATATTGTTTTTCTAATTTCTTTCTTGGTGGATTTATTATTAGTATAAATGTTATTGATTTCTGTTGTTGATTTTGTATCCTGCTTAATTTTTTAATCTATTTTTGGCTTTAGCAGTCTTTCAGTGGAAATTTTGGGGTCTTTTATTAAAGGATGTTATCATCTGTGAAAAAAAATTATTTCACATCTTCCTTTCCTGTTTCTCTTTTATTCTTTTCTTATGCCTGATTGATTGTTCTGGCTTAAGTTTCAAATCTATTGAACAGGAATGGTGATAGTGGACCTCCTTGTTTTGTTCCTGAATGAAAAAGAAAATCTTTCAGTTTTTTTTCTTAATTTAATATGATGTTGGAAGCAGTTTTTCCATAAATGAATTATATCAGATTGAGCTATTGTCCTCTATCTGTTTTCTTGGTTTTTTTTTTTTTTAATCATAAATGGATCTTAGCTTTTGTCAAATGATTTCTGCATCTACAGAGAGAGTAATGTGATTTTTGCCCTTCATCCAATTTATGTGATAGATTATATCTGTTGATTTATATGTGCCAAAACATACATGGGATGCTTTATGATACTTTTAATGATTCCTTGAGTTCTATTTGCCAGTATCTTGTTGAGGATATTCTTGTTCATTGTTGATTAATAAATTGATCTGTAGTTTTCATTTTTGGTTGAGTTCTTCTAGTTTTGGAAATCAAGATAATGTTAACTTCCAGGAACTAGTTGGGTGGTCCTCCTGTCTTTTCAATTTTATTAAAGACTTTGAGGAATGTTTGCATGGTATCTTCTCTAATGTTCTTGTGGTTTTAGAGTTTTAAGTGTCGAATTCACTGAGTTCTGGGCTTTTCTTGGCTCATAGATTTTTAATTACTCCTTCAATTTCACTTCTTGTTATGCAGTGATTTTATATCTTCCTGGTTCAGTTTTGGTAATTCTAATGTTTATATGAATCTATAGATTTCTTCTGCATTCTCCAATATTGGAGAACAAGTTTTAAAAGTACATACTGTAGGTACTAATAATCTGGATTTAGGCAGTGTCCGTGTAGGTTTTTTCCTCATTCCTTTTTAATTGCACTGATATTGATATTTTTTAACCTTTATGGTGATACTGGCTAAAGGTTTATCTCCTTTGTTTAATTTTTTTTGAAGAACCACCTCTTTAATTCATCATTCTTTGTATTTTATTCTCAATTAATTTCTGTCCTGACTTTTACAATTTTCTTCTTTCTACTAGCTTTGGATTTAGATTGTTTTTGTTTTTCTATGACCTTTTCCTGTTTTACATTAGTTTATTTATTTTGGTTCACTCTTTTCCTGATATGGGCATCTGCAGTTCTAACATTCCCTCTTCTGTCTGCATTAATTTTGTTGCACAGATTCCGATATACTTTACTGGCATTATTATTTGACTCTAGGAGCTGTCTAATTTTTCCTTGATTTCTTCTTTGACTTATTGATTATTGAAAAATACATTATTTAATCTCAAAGTGCTTACATAGTTTGTGTGGCTTCTTTTCCATTGAGCTCTAGTTTTATTGCAATATGATCTGGTAATATGCATGGGGTAAATTTGATTCTTTCCTATTTATTTAAGCCCTGTTTTATTGTCTTGTGTGTAGTTTGCTTGAGAAAAGCTTCCATGTGCTCTAGAGAAGAATGTGCTCTCCGTTTGTGACTGGAAGACAATAGATACCTATTAAGCCCTTTGGCTTGAAAATATGATTCATCTCTGATATTATTTGTTGATTTTTGATCTATTTGGACAGTGTGATATTGAGGTCTCCCATTATTATTATGATGATGTTTGTCTAATCCTTTATGTTCAGTAGTGTTTGTTTATGAAATTGAGTTTCATTGCATTGTGGTAAATATATTTTTTAATTGCTATCACTTCCTTTCAATTGTTCCCTTAACCACTATGTACTGATGTTGTTCACTTCTGATTAGCTTTGACTTCAATTTGATTTTGTGTGAAAATTAGATAGCTTCTCCTCCTTGTGCAGTCTCTATTTGCATGAAATATCATTTCCGTTATTTTTAGTCTATAGATTTTGGGGGGATGAATTGTGTTTCTTATATACAGTATAACTTTGGCATACTTTTTGTTTGTTTGCTTTTAAGTGGAAGAGTTCTGTATTTTTTAACTTTACTAGTACATGTTTACCATTGATAATGATTACATTAACTCTAGAGAACAGGTACATGTACATAACACATTTCAAATCCTTTTTTTTTTTTTCTGCCTCCTTCCACTGAGTTTTAATTTCCTAGGATAAAATTCATTTATTTATCTTATTTAAACTTATAAAGTTAATTATCACATATACAGATTAAATACCAGTCAATAGGCCAAAAAACATATGAAACACATAAACACATAAGACAATTGAAATGTTAATGTACTCTTTTAGATACATTGTCTTCACTAGATTACAATACTTTCTCCCTCTCTCTCTCTCTCTCTCGCTCTCTCTCTTGTTCTCTCCTTACTATGTATCTTTTATTCATACTTTATTTATATATTGCTTTTCCCATAAAAAAAAAAGCATGCAATATTTAAACTTATGTGTCTGCCAGTCTGTGTTTTTTGTTTAGGAAGTCAGACTGTTCACTTTGAGAGTTATTAGTGAAAACTATCAAATTTTTTCTGTTATTCCATTATTTTCCTGTTGGTAATTCTTTTTTTTTCTTTCCTTCTGTTTGACTCCTCTTCTCACCTCGAATCTATATAAGCGGTTACTAAGGGAACAATATACTTTCTGAATCTGTTATCTATTGATATTTTATAAACCAACCACAAATTGAGTGCTTTTAATGTCTCATCTGTTTATTATGATCATGATTCTTTGAATTTGCAATTAATATTGAGCTCACCTATGTAATTCTGCTGGTCTTCATTCACGTGTCCAGGGAAACTGAGGGTCAATAGCTTTACCAAATATGTGGTAATTGACTGAAAGTGCTAGGTTATCTGGTACAAATGCTTTTGACTCTTGTCAAGCAAACCTGAGATTATTGATATTGTTGTGATTGAAAGACTCCAAATAGAATGCAGAACCAAGTACAAGTATTTGAAAACTTTGTTTCTATATATGTTTCTATTTTTCTACTCACCAAAACCAAGTGTAGGTGTGGCTCCTAACTACTCAAAGTCATAGATTATTATAAGAATGAAATACATACAATATTTATCTTTACACTACCAAATCTGTAGATTAAAGATAAAAACACAAATGCCTTAAGATACATAAAAGTTAGTGGAGTGTACTCACTGAGAAAGCAATGGAAGAGGGTAGGATCTATACAGGTGCAATAGAATAGATATTGTTACCTGTTTATAAGACAATGCCTCAACAGATCAGAGAAGTCACTTAAACACACTGAGAAAGAAAATGAGATGGAAAGAAGCACAGACTGTGTGTACACTGAAAGGGGCTAGAACATGATCCTAGCCCTGGGAGGCAGTTTCTTCTCAAATTCCTTAACTCACAGGTCTCAGAAGATAGAACAATTCAGAAAAAAACTATACAGAGTACAGAACATCATGAAGCTATGATCAAATAACCAAGAACATCACAATGACATAACTATTCTAAGTGTCCTGAGATAACTTCCTTATACTCACGTGGTATCTAATATCTGTCACAGTGATTATTCTCATTCTTATTTTTAAAAAAAGTATCCAGCTCATCAAAGGAATCCTAGGCCTTCACCCGAGAGTTACTGACTTAAAGCATGCCTCAATAAAAAGCCGCAGATGAATGAGACTACATACTAACCAGAGTAAACTGAGCAGGAGTTGCACAGAATCATAGAAAGATCAATTAAAAGCACAATATCACAATACCACATTCTTCTCCAATGCCTACTAGGTAGGGATGGAAAGAAATACTTATCAATTATAGTTATTTTCTACTGTCATGTATTGTAATTGTAAAGCTAAAGTTCACACTTGCATTTGGTCCAGGACCTCACAAATAATAACAAAAGACAATATTATAAATACTTATAAATCACTATCCTCATTTCTTTATGAAAACTACCTAGGTTTAACTTCAGGTACTCTAATTTATTTGTTGTGGGATAAGGTCTGGGATCCTTTCTCTATGTTTAAAATCAACTTAGCTAATTCGAATGTGCAATCATCTAAATGAATCCTAATTACAGCCTCTTCAGTAAGCACTATTATTATTCCATTTCAAATATGTGAAAACTGAAACAGAATGTACTAACTAATCAACATTCTTCCTATAGTAAGCAACAGCATTGAAATTTCAGTTCAGGCAAACTGGCTCAATAGTCTAAGAAATTGGAAACTACTTTCTTTTGACATTAAAAAATTCTATCTCTAAAATATTTGTTCTTTTGTATACATTCAGGTCTAAAAGTTAAAATATAAGAAATTTTAACTATTTGGTAACTATGTTACTTGGGATTTCATTGCTTTGGCAAAATATTAGAGATAGTCAAATTATAAGGAGAAAATATTTATGTTGGCTTACAATTTTGTAGTGGAAAATCTTCTCATCTCACAGCAGTTTGGAAGCAGAGTGAATTGTAGGGCCTGCATCCCAGTATCTTCTTGAAGGCAGTTCTCCCAGTAACTTGATTTCTTTTAGTAGGTTTTACCCATTCTAGTTTCTACCATTTGCCAAAATTCCACAGGAAGAAAATAAATAACCTATGACCCGTGGAGGACATTCAAGATGCAAACTATAAGACTAATAAAGATAGTCACTTTCTTAACCTGATCAAAAATAGACATGAGATATCTGGAAACTTTCAACTTTCTGTGGCTTCTACCATCCAGTGACTGGCTGCCTCATGTAGTGTACTAACTGAGAAGACTTCTGCCCAGCAGCGGAAAGGCATCGGCATTCAAGATGCTATGCAAATCACAGATGATCCATTGTGTATCATAGGTTTGGAGTAGATATTTTTCCCAGGTAATTGACCTTAACTGGTAACTACAAAGCTAGAGAAATACCTAATTGAAATAGATCCCTTCTTAACATTCATAAGATTTTAATAGTTATGTAAAAGACAAAATGTTGAATCAATCATCATACATTTGTAATTCATAATCTGGATTATTCAAACTAAATTATGTGATAAGAACAATTGTGTTGAATTTTTTACTCTAACTTGAAAGGCAGGAAGTAATTTTTTCACAATGGATGATGTAAACCATAAATATTTTAATATATTTTTGCTCGTAAAATAATGGATACTATGTGGGTCTGAATGGCAGTCATGACCATGAAACACTTGTGCTAATGTCTATAGCTACAAATTGAGATCCAGATTGCATCTCTCAACAATGAGAAACCTAATTGTACTCCCAAAACTTATTTGAGGAGGCCACTAATCTTAAGATAATATTTTTTCTTATCAAATGATAAGCTTCTTTAACTCAAGGTATTTAAAAATTTAGTACAAAGATGAACTAAGTCAAACCTACGGTGTGATTTTTTTTGTTAAGTTTAAAAATCATCTGTATTTACTATTTAAGCACTTATGATTTATTTTTAAAATGTTCACATTAAAGCAGTCCAACTGATTAATCTCATAATTCTAATTTTAATTAGTGTAACTAAAAATTTAACGTAGATTTACAAGTTTCCTATTCAGTATTGTAACAATTAAGAGGATGTAAGTTTAACATTACCATGTTAAATTTATGTTATTTATTTATTAAGGAAGGTTTTATTTGTTGATTAGACAATTGGAATACACAAGAAGAAATTGAATATGTTAAATTTATGAATGCAGTTTAAAATGTTGAAGGTGTTTAATTAACTAAGTTTGTAAATGGTACTAAACATTATTCAAAAGCTTATTAAAGTGGTGGTAAAAATTTACTAGATTTAGAAATATAGTATTCATATGTAGAGTTTAAAAGCTTAAGGAAAACTAGTTTGTGGATTTGTAACCTTAATAAATGAATATTAATTTTTAAAACCAAGTAATCTTTCTGAATATAAAAACCTCCTTTGAATACATAATGAATTTTGAAAAAATAGTTAATTTTCAGTGTTTATGGCTAAAATATTACATAACAGATTTGCCTTTTGGCCAGTCTCTGCCCCTTTGATAACCAGTTTGCATTCCTATTCTATTGAGGCAAAAATCCTTATGCTATACCTCAGCACCTTATCAGGAATATCAATCTCAATACTACTCTTTTAATCTATCCTTTGTACATGACCCAGGATTTCCTTTACCTCCTGCTTCAGATTAAATAGTTTTAATGGGACCACAAGTTTCCCATATTTATTACTCAGAATTTTCCAGAAAAACACTCACATGATGATGAGGAAGATGATGATAGAGCTATAGAAAGATGTTAGATGATAGATTGATAGATGTTATAAAGGGCTGTTTTCCATAATTATGGAGGATAAACCATGATCTGTCATCTGTACCCAGAAGGATCATAAAAACCAGTACTGCAGTTCTAGTCCAAACCTGAAGGCCTGAAGCTAACAGAGTCACTGGGGTAATTTCCCATGTAGTTTGAAGGCCACAAAACCAAAGGAATATAGATCCCAGTTTAAATTAAAGGAACATAGACATCTATAGGCAGAAGAAGATAGAATTTCTAACTCAAGTAGAGAGCTTTCCCTTCCCCTAACTTGCCCCCCAAATGTTACATGATGTTCACCCACATTCCTGAAGGTGGCTATTCTTTACCAAAGCTATTAATGCAAATGATAATTTCTCCCAGAAAGACCCTCACAGACACATCCAGTAATAATATTTTACCGGCTATTTGAGCGTTCCCTAGCCCAAGCAAGTTGCCGAACAAATTTACCTATCACATTATTTACTAACACAATTTTTAATCAGCTGACAGGAAGCCATATACTGTCCTGGAGCTATGTTGGTTATAAAGAGGTTTCCTATAGACAGAATGAAACCACTATAGTGCACCATATTATTATTTGTATGTCACAGTGTTTCTTATCTGTTCTTTATGTCATTTACTTTTACTCTCCTCATCACTTTCAAATACCATCATCACTTCAAATACCTGACAGCATTTAGTTATTATAAATATATATAACTATAACTATCATAAAAGAAACAAATCATAATATTTTCCAGAATGTTAACCTATACATATCGCATCATACTAGGTTTTGTAAGTTTTGTTGCCTGTGTTGGAGTAAAAGAACTTCACCTCCCCTGCCACTAGCTTAGTCACAGAAATTTCTACTTTTATCTAGAATATTTTAATAGTCTTCTATTTGGATTGCTTTAACTGATTTCATATTCAATTTTGCATCTATTCAGCAGAAAATTCTTCATTACAATTAAGGTGCTTTTTAACAATTATTTGTCTAGATATCATTTCAATTAAAATCATTTACTTATTCTCTCACTTTTAAATAAAATATCTGTTAAATGATATAGTGGCCCACAATACTTGGTGTTAAATAACACATCTAATGGCTTATTACTTAAATATTATTTGTATTTGTATTGTTATTACTGCAAAAACTATGCTTTTCAATCCTCTGAATAAAATCTCTAGTTCTTGCATTACTCTACCAATCCAGGTATAAATGGTCAGAGGTCTAACATTGTGAATCTCTCATTGGTTGAATTTCTAACATGTTTAACTGTGATTATCTCCTTGGAGACACGTTTCTATGGAATGTTCATGTTCCTGAATAGTTCAGGCATCAAAGCAAACAATATATTTAGTAGCAAACAACCTTGGAAGCTAAAAGTAGTGCATCCTTGCCAAAAAATGAGGGCATTCATCAAGAAACATCTCATGCTACTAAAGACAAAATAATTTTTAACTGTTTTGGAAGCAATTTACATTCCAATTCCCATATTTCCCTAGAGGTAGTTTAATGACCTCTCTCTCAAATATAACCAAATATATAAGCACATGTCTTGGTTACTTTTCTCTCATTGCTGAGACAAAATACCTGGCATCCAAAATTAGGAAGGAAAGGTTTATTTAGCTCACTGTTTGTAGAGATTTCAGTCCATAATCAGCTGACTCCAAGGCAGGGTGGCATTGCACTAGGGCAAAACTTCAAGGTAGCAGTCAGACCAAACGCAAGCAGAATAAAAAAGGGGAAAACAAGCCTCTTCTCCTCCCTTACAGTATATGCAGGCCCTCAGGGCAGATGTAACACTCACCAAATCTCTTTGCCCTCCTTTGCACAGGATGAGGATATTTACAAAATAAGAACCCTGGCTCCCTGCTGAGTCTCTCAGTTAAACTTCTAAACTTCTTAAGTTGACACAATGTATCAATCATAACAGCGCCCTTATAAGTAATCACAGTTTCAAAACTTCAGGGCTCCTATCCTATAATGCATCCCTTTGTTCATATGGAAAATAGTTGACACTTACAGAAATACCCTATGGCAGTTGGAAAATTAATGCTGACCCAAATTCCTTATATGACTATATACCATATACATGTGTGTATATCTCTGTGTATCACATCTAGTAGTATTTTTTTCTAGCAGTATTATAAATAACTATACATTTTCTAATGTAACATTTTTCTTTTACATTATTATTACATTAGTAGCCTGATATTTTATTATTTTTTCTCAGTTTTATTCAGTATCCAAGAACAACAGTTCATCTTGTGAATGAATAAATATATATGCTTTCACAGTTCTTAAAGCTTTCTATTTCTTAATAAAGACACCTACCAAGACACAGCAAGGGTAAAACTCGGTTCACAAATTCAGTTGTGCAAAGAATATAATTTCATTTCACTTAGATCATAATATTTATAAAGCCGATTTCTACAAAGGTATTGAAAACTTGTGCCTTGTTCATTGATGAGACCACCTCTATTCTTTTCAGATCACATTAGAATGCTGAAGGTTTTTTTTAGTCATCAAAACCCGAGTGAAGCACTCTGCATCTTGTCTACCCATGTTTCTTCTGAAAACTTCATTATTCAGGTTCTCTGTAGAGTGATACTTTCTACTTTCATTTTACATTTGTACTTCTCCATCTTTATACAGTTGGAAAAACCTGCTTTTAGGTGCCACACTTTAAGTTCACTGATACCTTTCAATTTCACACTCAGGGCAGGGAAGCTCTTGTTTACTAATAAAACTTATCTGCGGCCTCAAAGTTTAGAGACAGATTCCACAAATCTCACCCATAATTCTGAAAAGCAGTTTAATGATTGTTACTTTTATGAATGAGGGAAGATAAAGAAAAAAAAACAAACATGTATATAGTCAAACCATAAATACATATAGACCCACCAAAAGTGGTTATTGATTTAACTAAAAGTTGGAAACATAAGTGAAAAATGTGTTTAATACAGATAACCTACTGCACATTATAGTTTAACAACATAGTATACTATAATGTACCAACTGAAAATGTTATTATGTTGCTCACTGAAGCTAGAATTCACTGCTGAGAGTATCCTAATGGCTATTACTAGCCTGGGAAAAGAGCACATTCAAAATTTGTGGCATGCTTTCTATTGGATGTGTATTTCAAACCAATTGCTGTATTTTCAAGTTGAACAGTCATAAGCAGAGAAGTATAGTCAGAGGACAGATACATTAGCTGGGTTGATATACAGAAAGAGAGTGAGAGGAATGGTGCTAAAGAGAGAATGATTTTGATAGAAAGGGAAAGAGAGGTGAGGGATGTAAGGAAAAGAAACTTGAAGTGGTCTATCTTCAAGATGAAATACTTAACTCTGAGTGGAAAATTACAGAAAGACAATCTTAACTCATTTAGATGATCTCTAAGCAAAG